>JAMZAV010001342.1:0-125187 GCA_024449915.1 Sweltsa coloradensis
GGCTATGTTTAAGTGAACGTTCGAAATTTCTAAACTCAGATGTTTTAGTGCAATCAAATGAACATATTTTCTGAATAAAGTGCAATTAAACACTTCTATTATTATAAATAATATGTTCTTTACCAGAACAGAAATCTTACTTTTATTCGGTGTTCTCAACTACTTATTTTACCAGAGTTTGAGCCGGTGCTTTCGCTCACAGTCGCGACTCGCGAGCCAAAGATGGCTATAAGTTTGATATGGTTGTTCTATTCCATTGTTTAGTTCATTTTTTACAATACATATAAAATTTGTCAATTTGTAAGACGTGTTGTCACTGAAATAATATCTGAAAATTATAATAAGATGAGCGTATAGCGTAGCACAATGCTTGTGATATTTACATGGCACAGGTGAACATAGGGATTGCTTCTCTTCTTCCCCACGTATTTTAGTGTAACCTGTATATTCGCACATTCTTCGCGTATAACACGCACTTTTACGCCTTTTCATATTTAAAATTATATTTTGTATATTATTGCTTTGATTGAGATTTAAAACAACTATTCCCCCCAAAAAGTGTTAACCAAAACAAATTTTTGGCTACATTTGTTAATTTCACATAATTATTTAATTTCTGGATTGATTTCCATTTATTAATATTTTAGTTTTTTTGTTGAACCAACAATCACATGCATTGAGAGATTAGGAGGTAAAGAGGGGTCCATGGACAAATACGTGCCCATGCTTCAACGCAACAAGAGATGTAAAACCTTGAAGCCTCATTGACACGAAGAGTTTTACAAATGTTGAATGGGGTTCTGCCCTTCCGAATCATCCTCTAACACAGTGGTTCTTAAATTGGGGGGGGGGGGGCTAGCTGCAAATAAGGGGGAGATCAGTACTTGTGGAAAATGACAAAGTTTTAAGTTTGCAAAAATTGCTGTCATAGGGTTTCACTGTATTCTTGATTGGGTTAAAAAATGGAAATTATTTTCAGAAAAATTTATGTTTTTAGTCTGCAAATAGGGCTTCGGCCACAGTTGCACAACCGCCTTTTCTGCGTTGTCAAGCATTGACGTACCTGTCTCCGTGTCTGACGCTGAAAACAATCTTCGAGTCGCCCTGTCTACGATTGTGCCAATTATTTACCTACCTCTTATTTTCAACATATCCGGTGAATTGCTCACATTGACAAGATAAGAAATGAAGTAATTTACATGCTAAATCAGAAAAACTATTTTTGACATTTAGAAGGGGGGCGCGCTGCTCTAGCATAATGTATGAAAGTTTTAACGGCAAGCGTGTTCATAGTGGAAGTTAAAACACACCACCACAACACAGTTGAGGAGGTGTGTGCATTAGCCCCCCCCCCCCACCCCCACCCCCCCCCGTAACATATTTCGTGCTCCACTTGAATAATTGTAGAATTATTCGTACGGAATAGCGAGAACAATAGTGGCGTGCGTGGTACTGCGCATGTCCGATGATTCTTTTGACTTATTGTCCTATTTTATTAAAACGAAATTCTTTCTACGAATGTTAGATATAGTTTCTCCCTTATCTCCTCCCCTTTCGTGTCCGACATTACTCTGCAACACCTTCCACCCTCGACACGCCCCCTGTTGTTTCGAAGATGAACACGAACGATTGCGACTGTTGTATCGTTAATGAACTAATTGCGATCCTAGCGGTGACACAAGGAAACAAAGAGTCATTTGTCTTGCCGAGATGCGCGCGCAGCGAACAAAAGACGGCGGACCATTAGCGGTCAGTGCGCAGCAGGAAGCCGACCAAGGGAAAAGAATTACCAAATAATATACCCAGCCAGGTCGATCAATTTCAAAATGTGATTCGATTTGTCAATTTGAAAAATTGTAAATTTTTCTGTCATTTATGAATGTCAGTATCAAGTATTTTAATGGCTTTATAGTTGTACCAATAAATCTCTTTTGAAAGGATACGAAAAGTCTTCTACAAAGGGAATATTATATTGTCTGGGAAACAATGTTCACCCGCGCAGAGTAAGTTTTCCCACTCGGCCACCCAGCATGGCATCTTTGCGCTGCGATAGCAATTATTATTAATATTTGCATCGATTGAGACGTAAGAACATAGTAGGCGAACTCTCCAACACAAAAACTTCGAAATGTCACCGAGGTTTTAATTCATGTATAGCACAGCAGCATTTTAGATTTCTCATGTAAGAAGCACTACATACAAAAACATAATATACTATATATCTGCGATGGTATTGGTAATGAGAGAGCAAGGCCCATGTACACATTTAATTGAATTTGTAGGACTGATAAATCTAAACTTGATGTAGGATGATTGCGAGCAATTTAAGTTCAGTTTTTGTATTTTGTTTTGTAAATTTCACTATTCAGTTCAATAACTTTGAGAGTTTATGGGTGGAGGTGTACAAAAATAGCATTTTTTTAGTAATGATTCAGCAACTAACTTTTTTAGAGCTAATTTAGCATTTGTTAGCATGTATTTTTAACATAAATGTATATTTTATATCTTACGCCGAGTAAATACTAACAGTATACAATTAATGTAAAAGTAAAAGTTAAAAAATGTGTTTTTGAATTGACGTTATTTTCCAAAAAATGTTTTTGTCTTGGCACAACAGAAGACTGTGTGTGATAAGTCGACTCGGTGTAAAACTTTGACGACTTCTCATCCATCATTAACTACAGACAACCTATATAAATTTTACGTCCAAAACATGAGCAACTATAAAAATCAGAGCTCTTTTCAATTCAAACATTTCAAGTTCTGATTAGCATTTTGAGTAGCCTGGCCCGAGTTATGATGACTGTTCGGAGGTTCACGTAATTCCTGACCATTGACATCCGCACCGCCGAAAATAGGGGTTCCTTTTTTATGTACGTTTTACAAATCTGTTAAACTGTCAAAAAGATTGTCCGCCGAGGCGTAGATTGTAAATGATGGCCGTGCAGGCAGGCAGGCAGAGAGAGAGAGGCTACACTTTGATTCTCCGAGATAAAGAAACTCATCACTTATGAAAGATGCCGGCGAGGGGTTGGGCATTCTTCACTCGAATTGTAAACATTCTTCTTTCAAAAGATGGAAATAAATAAATGCGGTGAACAATATTATCAAGTTTACTTCAAAGATTATAAAATAAGCATTATCAAATCATTGCAGAAATCTGAGGATTGCTATAGATTATCACAAATTTAGGTTTCATCTTTGAGTTGGGAAACAATTTCTCATGTATTGAAAAACGCAATGACGTAGCCCTAAGTGGATTGATTACATTCGTTTGTGACACCGATGTTGATTGGATGAGCGTAGTGAGATAGAAGGGAAGACAATCTTTACAGCACCAGCTTGTTTGATTACTCTCTTGCGGACAACCGGCTACTTCCATCTTGATGAAAGAAAGGTTCATAGAATGCGTTTTCCAGTGCAATCGAGGAATCAATTCTCATGTTCGCAGTAGTGTGTCAAAGAATTTCACATTCCAGGGGGCAAGTTTTCCCTGGGCATATCATGTTTTTTATAAGCGCCAACTTCGGTAGATAAGGTATTGAAATGTTTTGTCCTGGATATAGTCCCCCATTAATATTTCAATTCATTTGGTCTATATAGGTGTTTTCATGAAAAAAGTGTTATTAACAGAATGTCATTTGTAAATAAAGACAAACAGACAAAAAAGACGGGTTCAAATCTCGGTCGGGATGGACTTATTTAATTTCTAAATTGTAGTAAATAAAAACAATTACACCTACGGGAGTGTTTCCCGACTAACCAAATAGAGAAATAATTAAAAATTGTCACACAATTACCCATTTTTTCCCCAATACTCTAATCATCTGCTATTCAGTTTCAGTCTTGAAAGTTGTAAGTTTCCTGTAGGCCATGTGCATGTGTTTCTCGAGCCAGTGGTGTAGGTAGAGCTGCCAGCTAGCAATTGGGGTGATGTGAATCTCAGAGCCCCCCCAAACACACCATTTATATATAGAGCCAATTCATGAACACCTACAATCAGTGACCTAAAAGTAAAATATAATATAATTTTTAAAAAAAGTATAAAAAAGTACAAAAAAGTGTGCGATTACAAGTCCTCGTGCAAGTACGTGCCACAGCAGAGCATCGAACCAACGTCCTCGTTGATCTATACGAGTCAGGTCTCAACCCCGGACCTCGTAGCTGCTACAGCACCGAGCTACGCAAGACCATACGAGTCAGGTCTCAACCAGGACCTCGTAGCTGCTACAGCACCGAGCTACGCAAGACCATACGAGTCAGGTGTCAACCAGGACCTCGTAGCTGCTACAGCACCGAGCTACGCAAGACCATACGAGTCAGGTCTCAACCAGGACCTCGTAGCTGCTACAGCACGAGCTACGCAAGACCATACGAGTCAGGTCTCAACCAGGACCTCGTAGCTGCTACAGCACCGAGCTACGCAAGAACATACGAGTCAGGTCTCAACCAGGACCTCGTAGCTGCTACAGCACCGAGCTACGCAAGAACATACGAGTCAGGTCTGAACCAGGACCTCGTAGCTGCTACAGCACCGAGCTACGCAAGACCATACGAGTCAGGTCTCAACCAGGACCTCGTAGCTGCTACAGCACCGAGCTATGCAAGACAACGAGCTAATCACCATTCTATTAACATTGGTAATACGTTGTAACTTCCGAAAGAAAAAGCTGACAAGGAGTTTGAATTCTGACCAGTGATGATTAATTCAACGTAGTTACGTTGGCAGCCTTGGTTTTGGTTGTCATATTGGGAACTGGTTGTTTTAAGTCTCGTATATATATACCAACCTTAATACAAAGAAGTTACGTTGGCAACCTTGGTTTTGGTTGTCATATTGGGAACTGGATGTTCCAAGTCTCGTATATAGGTACCAACCTTATTTCATTTCAGCACTTTCAGTTTAGCCCCCTGAAATATTCGCTGCTGAATATAAAAAAAGTGGGTAAAAAATGTGTTAGTTATTCAAGAATGTTGTCCACGCATGCGCAGCCTGCATGAATGAAGGGTCGTGTGACGTCACCGGCTTATTAATCTAGTCGAGTAGTTAATGTCTCGACCGCGCCAACGCCATTTCTTTTCTTTTTAATAAGACAAATCATATTTAATTTCCACCGTGCATGTTATTCTCTATCGTGGTACTAAACACGGCCTATAAGACCACTGTCTCGAAACACTTTATTGCCAACATAAAAAACAATAAATATAGAAACAAACATTATTCAAAGGGAATAGACTCACGCTCAGTTCATTTGCAATTTTTAAAGAATAAAAAAAATATTTTCTCCATAAACCACTCTGAAGTATTAGTCATATTAAAAACATAAACTTGCTTTGCTAAACCAACATAGCTTTAAGTCTGGCATAGTCACAAGAACAGAAGTGGCTCAACATAGCTTCCCGTGAATTCATTTATATTATAGTCTATTTCTTATCCGATTTAGTTCTAAAAAACTTATTTACCAAGACCAGACAGACAATTAATACAACTAAGATTGTACGTTGTGCAATGTATATTATCGTCTGACTGTCTAAATTTTCCAACTTTTTTTTACCTAGACTTTTATATTTCATTTTGAGGTATGTAAAACAATCTTTTCTTAACTGACACAAAAGTTTTCTTCCAATGCCTCAGTTTTTACGATGAGAGGTGTGGTAAAAAATGGTCACCATGCATCCAGTGCCTTTCAATCCTGCAATGTTGCTATTAAAGAGCTGTGGAATGGCAAGCACCTTCCCGACGGAAAAATATCTATAATTAATAATTATATTTTAGATAAAAAAAACTTTTGTAATTTAAATTTATTTATATAAATATATTTGTAATATAATGATGCTTATTTTTATTTATGAAGATGTACTTCTGGCTAGGTGTATCTGTAGACAGAAATTATAAAAAAAATGCCTTCACTGGGGATTTAACCTATCAACTGAGCAATGAAGACACCAGTTTAAATTCTGTCTAATTTTTTATGGTTTGTTTTATACATTGTTAATATACTTGCTCCAACGAAAGAATGCAGATGCTTGGGAGTGGTGGGGGTAGAATGAATACGCGGTAAATGGAATGTCGCCTTTGTGTATACCAGCTAGAACCAGAAGATGTGACATAATTATTATTGCTTGACAACCATGCCTTGCAAACAGACTATGTCTGCTGCGGAAAATGCTCCCCAATATGTAGACCGATTATCTCATTTCTTAAAAAAAAAAGTTTTTAACCAATTTAATAACTTACCTAAAACCATATTCTTTCGAATCGAATAACAGTTAAAAGTTGATTCCTATATATATATATATATATATCTCAAGCGGGGTTGTACACTGTCCTTGATATCCCGCACCAGCTCCCTTGTTTGCACGTAGGAGGCCTACCTGAGGCATATCAAGTATGAACGGTATGCTGAATAAATGTCATAATACATACCATGAGCTGATTTTACATTGTGAATGAAATGTAGTCTATTAAATCCCATCATTTGATAAGTTTCTAGCACAGCTTGGAGTTCGAGATATCCTCGTTAATATTCAAGATCTTTATCAACTGAATCTAAAATGACAAAATTCCTGTCCTTGTTTTTATCGATGATCTTCGTGACGTTCAGGACCATAAAACTCTTAACGATCGCCCTCATGAAAACCGTTCAAGAAACTAATTCCATCTCACAAACAGAGATGTAAAACTGTGCGTTAATCTTATGTAAGTATTTGTAGATTTTAGAGATTATAGTTATGGGCGACGGGGATGAGTTATATTTTCTGCGGCGTGGTTGGGCGGGGGAGGGGGGGGCTACACGCCTCTGCCTTGACGGGGGGCAACGCAGGTATGCCCCCAAGAACACGTGAAATTATGAAAATGTGACAGGGAGAATATTTTATATTATTTTTAAAGGTTTAGTTTTTTTGTGGTTTAGCTGAAACCTGGTACATAAACTAAGGCATTTTGTCCTAGGCTGGATAATAAATAACGAAAAGGATTGTGTATTAATATTTTCGGAAACATTGGTTGGTTAACACATGTCCTTCATTGGTGCTGTCTGTTACAATCATTTCTACCACAGGCACAACCTTTTATTAATAATATAAATGTAAATGTAAAGTGTAAATAAATAAATGTACTAAAAAGTAGAAAATAAATTTTCGCCCAACAAATTTCTGCCTTACTCGGAAATTAAAAGCGTTGGGCGCTTACGGTATTGACATAGATTACAGAATTTTGTTGTTCATGGAAGAAAAGCGCCCAACGCTTTTAATTTCCGAGTAAGGGAGAAATTTGTTGGGCGAAAAATTTTTTTTTTTACTTTTTAGTACATTTAACCCTAAGCGTTGTTTTAAAAAAATTATTTTTTTACGTAATATTATTTTATACTTTTTAGTCTTAACGAATGTTGTAATCGAATATGTGCTCACTGGACGTGTCCGAATCTCTGCATATGGTTGGCCCATCCTTACTTCCTGGGACTAATTTCCCATATGAACTTTGTTTGGTTAATTAATTACGAAGAATTAATTGATTAATTAGTGAATCTGTTAATTTATTCATCTATTGTCATCAAGAATACGTATGTGTGAAAAATTTCAGCTCGATCGGACATTGGGAAGTGGGTGAAACCATAGATATATAACCCCTATAGTAGGCTAGATTAGCAGTCTCCTATACCTCCGCACAGGCGCGAGCGTAGCAAATTGAAGAGTCAATCGGCCCATTTCAAGATGGCGATTTGACGTTTTAATTTATGCTTTTTTAATGCAATAAAGTATTTTACGGGATTGTTTGATATGGTTTTAGCTTGTGCAGCATGGTATTGAACAAACAGAAACAATACGAAGTTATTGCATAAGGGAATTTAGTAATCATTTGGTGTTAAAGCTAGTATGCTTACCTGTCAACCTGGCGGCAATCTTGGGAACTATTTGTGCTACAAATCACTCCCATTTGATTAACACGTAAACTGGAATTTCAAGATGGCTTCTAATTGTCACGGAAGTGGACCACCGACTGCTAATCTAGCCTACTATAGGGGTTATATATCTATGGGTGAAACATCGATTCCCATATAAAACTTTAATTATTAATTACGATGATTTAATTGATTAATTAGTGTATCTGTTAATTGATTCATCTATTGTCATCAAGAATACGTATGTGTGAAAAATTTCAGCTCGATCGGACATTGCATCTGGTTGGCCCATCCTTACTAGCTGTGACTAATTTCCCATAAGAACTTTGTTTGGTTAATTAATTACGAAGAATTAATTGATTAATTAGTGAATCTGTTAATTTATTCATCTATTGTCATCAAGAATACGTGTGTGTGAAAAATTTCAGCTTGATCGGACATTGGGAAGTGGGTGAAATATCAATGATAAGATTCCGTCCAGACAGACAGACAAACACATGAAGCTAATATAAGCGTTGTAAAAATTATGTTCGGAAACATACCTTGAGATTGGCCTCTCATCTCACAATACTCAAACATGTTAAAGTTACAAAGTTAAAGTACAAAATTTTGTGCATTTACTTTCTAATAAAACATTACTATATTATAATAACCCATTTGATCGCATCACGCTAGACAATTACCGCGTATTTAATACAATCCAGAAATTAAAAAATCCATCCCGATCGGGGTTCGAACCCGAGTCTCCCACTTTCCGGGTGGACGCCTTAGCCAACTAGACCACCGAAACGGTAACTATTTAACTTCTGTTCGTTACATTATAGAACTTGAATGGATGGAACAATAAAGCATCGAAAAACTGTTGCTGTTGAATTGACCAAACAATAAACAAACATATTTATAATGTCATTTACCTTACGCAGGTATGAGCGAGGGTATATTTCTCGATTTGGATAGATCGGAATGGATTTTTTAATTTCTGGATTGTATTAAATATTTAACTTACAATTCCACCTACGGGAGTGTTTCCCGACTAAGTTATCCAAATCGAGAAATTACCTCGTAGTGGCCTTAACCCAGGAATTATGATCGTCCCTCCTCTAGCCTATATACCATACCGTTCTAAATTATTATGGATTTCTCTACATGCTGATTGCTGATGTGAAGACTTCCAGACATTTCAATGATGCTGCTAGAAATTAATTCAAAATTTATTTGAGAAAAAAACGTCTTTCAAATTAAGTTTAACTTATGCATTGCCACCAAATTATGTCCACCATCATTTGATCACCATTAATAATTTTATTTTAGTAAAATTTTATTCATAATGTGATTTTAAGAGGTAGCATGGTAATGGTAAGTTAGACTGTGAGTGGGTGTGTCCTCGTATAACGGGACTCCCGAGCACTGAATATGGACACCCTATTGAGCAGGCGAAACGTGTATATCGCTCCCTACATTTCGGTACTCCCGCGATTCAAACTTTAATTATCTATAGGGAAATTTATAAAACCACCCCAGCCAAGTGTCGAACCCGGGTCTCCCGATTACTGGTTGCGGAATGTTTTCATAATGTTAAAGCATTTTTTAATGAAGGCGCGAACTAAGGCACCAAATTTTGAGATGTCACCCAGCCGTCATGAATCGTGATATGAACTTCAAAACTAAAGGGGCTATTACCCATGGGATATTTTTATCACATATTCTATGGATTCTAGATTATACTACACTAAAATACTATCAAAAATGCAAGTTTAAAAATTATTTATTACACCTTTGATTTTACACATATTTTAAAACTTTTTGACCCCGAAATTGGTGAAAATTCGCGTTTTGGGGAATTTCTTAAATCAGATTCAACCTGCTTATTTTTGTTTCACATAGATTCAGAACATCATACCAATCTAAAATCGGCATTAAGAAACTTGTGTCTTGAAATTGGGCACACATATAGGCAAAACCCAAACACGCAAAAATAAACTTTCCGAAATTACATCTCCAACTAATATACATATTTTGACCGGACCACATACCCAAATTACAGAAATAAAACGTAGAGTATTTATAAAATAGGTAGTCAAGTCGTCAAGTATAGTCAAGTACGTCAATGCCAATGATGGCCATTAGTTTTTGTACCAAAATCCCCCAAGGTCACGGGGCATAAAGATCGTCCACGCCACATGTTATTTCTTATGGGAGATTTTTGTCAAACAGACCTAACTCGAAAATTGAAAAAAAAATGTTATTTAAACCATCACTTTTAAAATCCCGGGCGCCGCAGCCCAGCCGCGGTGCGCTAACACACTTAGGGGCCGGAAAGTAATTTCTATAGTGGGGTCTGGATGCTCCTGAAAATTTTAACCGCGATCCATCCGGAAAAAAGCAAGTGGCATAGTTTTGAATTGGGATACCCTGAAAAGAAATGTATAGATTTTTGGTAACTCCAACAGGATGGTATTTTCAGGAAATCTTTAAAATCTCTGAACTTTTATAATATGCTATATATGAATTTGGATTATTAGGGAATTCCTGAATGCAGGGAGTCAGCTGAACTCGCTATTTTACTTATTTAGCGTCTATCCTATTCCTATTCAGTTAAAAAACTGATTTACAATGGAGGACAACTCAATAAATCTAGTATATAATATGCTTACATAACAATGAACTACAGTTATATAAGTAAATATTTGAAATAGTAATATCACAACAACAATGTATTAATAACATAAGGTAATAACGTCAAAAAGGATATTAAATGCAATTAATTAATGAACCAAATATATAAGGGGCAAAAAAGAAAAAAGAAAAATCATAAAAAAGAACAACGAAAAGAAAATAACTGATTTATTACATCGATCCCACTCAAACGAATATGAGGTTTGCCAAAAATCAGGAACAGCAAATCAGGGAGTAATCAAACTTTCGCGGAAGAAACCACTGAACGCGAATCTTAATTCTTGTGTTCAAATCTTGATACATTGTACACCATTGTATGTACGCTACAACATTGCATTATACTATTGTACAAACTACAAAGGTATGTTTGAGAAAATAAACAGGATTTGCGAAGTGTCCTATCTTAAATAGATTTCAATATGCATTCCGTTGAACCATAATAATTATTGCTACTATAATATATAGTACATAAAATAAATTTGGTGTGGAGAAAAGAATGAAATTTCAAATATGTATTTTTGTGTTAAAGTAAAATATCTGGCAGCCTGTGGCCGATCTCTATCCATGTTATATATAAGATAGGCATACAGCAAGCCCAGGTGGCCCAGCCGTCCTGAAACGCTATGTGAATTTGAAAACTATCATCATCTGGTGGGATTTAGGTAAGTACCTGACAAGTGACAACACACGCCAAATTTAGTTGGGCTACGAACATTCCTTCTTAATTTAAAAGATTGGTTGAAACATGACCTCTCAAAGGTAAGTTGTGGATGTTAGTTGTACCTTCTCCTTCTCCTCCTACCCTATACTACAATTCTACTACTTTCTAAACTCTAATTCATCAATTTCAATTGCTCGACGATTCTAACCAAACGGCTAAGGTTCCCCGAGTGCCAAAGAATTTAATGCCAAACCTTTTTTTAGCATTTAATGCCAAACCATTTAGATTATACCTGGCGAAAAAGTCCATGCAAAAAGTCCAGACAACGTGCACGGAGCGACCATCACTAAGGGGCGGGGCTCATTCATCATCTATTTAGCTCCTGTTTCACCCAAGCAGGCACGGCGCGAGGATATAGAGGTCTGAGGTTTGCTGTGGTTTCAAGGTCGAATTGTATGTCATTGCGGAATAAAATATAGGCTTACTTACGAGTTACGAGTTATAACTATACTCCATAGGCTTACTTACGAGTTATAACTAGACTCCATAGGCTTACTTACGAGTTATAACTAGACTCCAATCCAATCAAATTCCAACACAAACGTTGGCACAGAACATACCGTTTCAATAAATCATCACACATTTCAAAGTACTTTTGAGAGCCCGTGTTTGCAGTGGCGTAGCCTAGCCAAGGGGGGCGGGCGTTACAACCCCAACCACTTTGAAACAAAATATAGAAAATTCGTTTTCAACGAGATTAATTTATCCCGATACGAAACCCACAGAGGAAAAAATGGCTCATTTGTTGAGGTGAAAAAACGTATCATATATCGTTGGATTCCTAACACTCCACAGACAATTTATTGGGATGGAACTTTTTCAAAATCGGAAGGACAAATAGCGTCGCGATGCAAAGACAGTCGACGTCTAAATTTCACTCTTGCACATTAGAGTAGGACTACGAATCATTTTTATTTATTATTATTTGTCTCTGTAATTTGTACACATTATACAAAAATTACAGAATGAAACAGGAAAGCAGGCCTATTGTGGCCCATCCACCGCAGTGATCCTGTTCCATTCTACACATTAATAAAATAATAAAATAACATAAATTCTCTTATAAAAGGACGATAATGATAATGGTGAAATAGATGATACAGTTTATTAATATGATAGTTAAAAATGAAATGAACTAATGTTTATAGCCGATATCAAAGATCCATTTTTCTTAGCGGTGGTCGTCAACTATAGGTCAATCAGGCAACCATTTGTCATCTTAAGTGATCTTGAATGGCCCTTTTAAACGCCTTATCAGAGATCCGTGACTCACGAATGTCCAAAGGCAGGGAGTTCCAAACACTGGCAGCTCTCTGGTAGAATGACCTTTGATAAGCCAGTGTTCGCGCAAAAGGAGGGCGCAGCAGCACTCCACTCTTGGCACCCCTACCCAAGAAAACATACCGGTTGTCCAGCTGAAGGCGCTTCAAAGGGTCAACATCAGCTTGTTTGCATAATCCCTTTGCCAGTAGTAGAATATCCATCTGTTTAATAACATTACTGATAAGAGGAAAATCACATTTTCCGCGACGTTCTTCAGCATTGAGAGACTTATCAAAACCCAGTATCAATTTTGTAGCCCGGTTTTGAATACGTTCCAGAGTGCACATATTTATTTCCGTCGACGGATGCCATGCTGGAATTGCATATAGTAGTGTAGGACGAACTACAGTCAGGTATAATGTCCTTAGAACTTTTGGCTTGCATTCTTTAAGGTTACTGTACAGAAAACCTAGTAATTTAGACATTTTTGATCTTATGGTTTGCACATGGAAGTTCCATTTGAGATCAGCAGTGATGTTTAGTCCCAGCAGCTTCAGTCTGTCTGTGTTGTCAATTGGATTCCCCTGTACATGGTACCTAGATGATGATGATGATTACTTTGCATTTGTTGAAGATAAATACAAAACCCAAATACTGTGAACTCATATAGGTTCTGTAGCTAATTGAGAACAATAAATATTAGCAAATATGAGAAATGTTTATTGAAAAAATATACCTTTCTGACGGAAATTTAAACAATTGCATTAATTTGAATTCCTCAAAAAGCTAAATTTATGATTTTTTTGGAACCAACTATTTGCGAGGGCCGTACACATTGTAGCTTGTGTGAAATCAGGAACTAGCTTAGTGGAGTTATACTCCTGGAGCACGCACGATATGGTAGTGTAACATGGACTTTTTAGCAAGATATCATTTTTGGCATTAAGTGCTAAAAAAAAGTTTTTGGTATTAAATTCTTTGGCATTTGAGGATGTTAAACCTTTTGCTTAAGTTAGCTGGAAAACATCGAAAAAAAGGGTTTTATAGTCTATAATAATCAAGTAACTAACTAACGTAGAAACTGTATAATAATCAAGTAACTAACTAACGTAGAAACTGTATAATAATCAAGTAACTAACTAACGTAGAAACTGTATAATAATCAAGTAACTAATTAATAATCAAGTAACTAACTAACGTAGAAACTGTATAATAATCAAGTAACTAACTAACGTAGAAACTGTGTAATAATCAAGTAACTAACTAACGTAGAAACTGTATAATAATCAAGTAACTAACTAACGTAGAAACTGTATAATAATCAAGTAATAATAACTAACTAACGTAGAAACTGTATAATAATCAAGTAACTAACTAACGTAGAAACTGTATAATAATCAAGTAACTAACTAACGTAGAAACTGTGTAATAATCAAGTAACTAACTAACGTAGAAACTGTATAATCAAGTAACTAACTAACGTAGAAACTGTATAATAATCAAGTAACTAACTAACGTAGAAACTGTATAATAATCAAGTAACTAACTAACGTAGAAACTGTATAATAATCAAGTAACTAACTAACGTAGAAACTGTATAATAATCAAGTAACTAACTAACGTAGAAACTGTATAATAATCAAGTAACTAACTAACGTAGAAACTGTGTAATAATCAAGTAACTAACTAACGTAGAAACTGTATAATAATCAAGTAACTAACTAACGTAGAAACTGTATAATAATCAAGTAACTAACTAACGTAGAAACTGTATAATAATCAAGTAACTAACTAACGTAGAAACTGTATAATAATCAAGTAACTAACTAACGTAGAAACTGTATAATAATCAAGTAACTAACTAACGTAGAAACTGTATAATAATCAAGTAACTAACTAACGTAGAAACTGTATAATAATCAAGTAACTAACTAACGTAGAAACTGTATAATAATCAAGTAACTAACTAACGTAGAAACTGTATAATAATCAAGTAACTAACTAACGTAGAAACTGTATAATAATCAAGTAACTAACTAACGTAGAAACTGTATAATAATCAAGTAACTAACTAACGTAGAAACTGTATAATAATCAAGTAACTAACTAACGTAGAAACTGTATAATAATCAAGTAACTAACTAACGTAGAAACTGTATAATAATCAAGTAACTAACTAACGTAGAAACTGTATAATAATCAAGTAACTAACTAACGTAGAAACTGTATAATAATCAAGTAACTAACTAACGTAGAAACTGTATAATAATCAAGTAACTAACTAACGTAGAAACTGTATAATAATCAAGTAACTAACTAACGTAGAAACTGTATAATAATCAAGTAACTAACTAACGTAGAAACTGTATAATAATCAAGTAACTAACTAACGTAGAAACTGTTAATAATCAAGTAACTAACTAACGTAGAAACTGTATAATAATCAAGTAACTAACTAACGTAGAAACTGTATAATAATCAAGTAACTAACTAACGTAGAAACTGTATAATAATCAAGTAACTAACTAACGTAGAAACTGTATAATCAAGTAACTAACTAACGTAGAAACTGTGTAATAATCAAGTAACTAACTAACGTAGAAACTGTATAATAATCAAGTAACTAACTAACGTAGAAACTGTATAATAATCAAGTAACTAACTAACGTAGAAACTGTATAATAATCAAGTAACTAACTAACGTAGAAACTGTATAATAATCAAGTAACTAACTAACGTAGAAACTGTATAATAATCAAGTAACTAACTAACGTAGAAACTGTATAATAATCAAGTAACTAACTAACGTAGAAACTGTATAATAATCAAGTAACTAACTAACGTAGAAACTGTATAATAATCAAGTAACTAACTAACGTAGAAACTGTATAATAATCAAGTAACTAACTAACGTAGAAACTGTATAATAATCAAGTAACTAACTAACGTAGAAACTGTATAATAATCAAGTAACTAACTAACGTAGAAACTGTATAATAATCAAGTAACTAACTAACGTAGAAACTGTATAATAATCAAGTAACTAACTAACGTAGAAACTGTATAATAATCAAGTAACTAACTAACGTAGAAACTGTATAATAATCAAGTAACTAACTAACGTAGAAACTGTATAATAATCAAGTAACTAACTAACGTAGAAACTGTATAATAATCAAGTAACTAACTAACGTAGAAACTGTATAATAATCAAGTAACTAACTAACGTAGAAACTGTATAATAATCAAGTAACTAACTAACGTAGAAACTGTATAATAATCAAGTAACTAACTAACGTAGAAACTGTATAATAATCAAGTAAACTAACTAACTTAGAAACTAACGTAGAAACTGTATAATAATCAAGTAACAAACTAACGTAGAAACTATATAATAATCAAGTAACTAACTAACGTAGAAACTGTATAATAATCAAGTAACTAACTAACGTAGAAACTGTATAATAATCAAGTAACTAACTAACGTAGAAACAGTATAATAATAAAGAAACTAACTAACGTAGAAACTGTTAATAATCAAGTAACTAACTAACGTAGAAACTGTATAATAATCAAGTAACTAACTAACGTAGAAACTGTATAATAATCAAGTAACTAACTAACGTAGAAACTGTATAATAATCAAGTAACTAACTAACGTAGAAACTGTATAATAATCAAGTAACTAACTAACGTAGAAACTGTATAATAATCAAGTAACTAACTAACGTAGAAACTGTATAATAATCAAGTAACTAACTAACGTAGAAACTGTATAATAATCAAGTAACTAAACTAACGTAGAAACTGTATAATAATCAAATAACTAACTAACGTAGAAACTGTATAATAATCAAGTAACTAACTAACGTAGAAACTGTATAATAATCAAGTAACTAACTAACGTAGAAACTGTATAATAATCAAGTAACTAACTAACGTAGAAACTGTATAATAATCAAGTAACTAACTAACGTAGAAAACTGTATAATAATCAAGTAACTAACTAACGTAGAAACTGTTAATATCAAGTAACTAACTAACGTAGAAAACTGTATATAATCAAGTAACTAATAACGTAAAACTGTATAATAATCAAGTAATAACTAACGTAGAAACGTAAATAATCAAGTAACTAACAACGTAGAAACTGTATAATAATCAAGTAACTAACGTAAACTGAAAATCAAGTAACTACAACGTGAAAGTATAGTCAATAACTAGAAACTGTATAATAATCAAGTAACTACAACGTAGAACTATAATAATCAAGTAACTAACTAACGTAGAAACTGTAAATAACAAGTATAATAACGTAAACGTATAATAACAAGCTAACTTAGAAACTGTAATCAACGTAAAACAATAACTAACATAACGTAGAAACTGTAAAATCAAGTAACTAATAACGTAAAATACTATAGTAAAAGTATAACTAACGTAGAAACTGTATAATAATCAAGTAACTAACTAACGTAGAAACTGTTAATAACAAGTATAACTACGTAAAAGTAATTAATAACTAACGTAATAATGTTAAAACTAACGTAATCAAGTACAACTAAGTAAATAATAACTATAAAACTAAGTAATAGAAACTAAGTAAAACTAAAAATAACTAATAACGTAAAACTTAAACTAATAGAAAACGTAATAATAGTATAAAACTAATAACGTAGATAAAATAAGTACTAATAACAAGTAAATAACAAAATAACTAAGTATAATAACGTAAAACGTAGAAATTAAAATCAATAACTAACTAACGTGAAACGATAAATCAAGTAATAACTAACTAAAAGTATAATAATCAGTACTAAAACTAAAACGTATAACTAACTAACAAGTAGAAACTGTAAAACAACGTCACTAGTAATAATATAACTAAAATGTACTAAATAACTAACTAAAAATTACTAACTAATATGAAATCGTAGTAATAAGATATAAAAATAAACTTTAAACCTAGAATAGCTAAAGTAACATCAAGTAACCTAACAATTATATAATCAAGTAATAACTAAAGTCAAAATGTAAAGTAAAATAACGTAACAACAATAAAAAAGCAAACACTACTATGATACTGTTAACTGTTATTATATGTAATAATTGAATAAGTAAGTCTATCAAATAACAGTAATTTACCACATAGAATATAAGCACGTAAACTAATGATAAACAACTTGAAACTGACATTACAGAAACACGTATATGTACTAACTAGACAGATAGAAAATCATAAAAAAAATTAGTTAAAATCTTAAAATAACAAAGTAATAAATGATTTGTAATCAATATAAAATTATTAAAAATTATAAATAGATAAATAATAAAAGTTATTAAAAGTTTAGTAATTTAATTAATTGTAATATAATTTTATTTTTATATAACATTAACGTAATAAATAATAAATTAAAAATTATTATCAAATACAAAGAATATAAAATACTAGAAACGTATATAATAACTAATAATAAACAGTAAAATTGCTGCAATCATTATCAACGTCAAATAACATAATCAAAATGAATAAATATAGTGCATATTAATAACAAAATACATAATAGCAATGAATAACTTAATTATGATTACTTTTAAAACTTAGTAAAACTGATATCTATAGAGTTAATAGTATAATAAAACTTATAAAGAGAAATTCTTAATTAATAAAATTATTAAATTTTAAGAGTAACTAGTAAATATTAATCAATATAACTTAAAAATTGTATAAGTTGCAATAAATATCAATACGATCATGACGTGAACTTAAATACAATTAAGTTATACACAATAATGTAATTAAATCTGTGACAAGAATAAGAGCCTAAGTGACAGAAACGTAATACATAGACGCTAGACAAGCCATACAAAATAACACGCAGCCAGTAAAAATGAACAGCCAGATAGAAATCGACACATAAGACCATGCCAAAATAATGACGCAATAAGAACTAAGAAACTGTAATAACATAACTAAACAATACAAGTAAATAATAATAAATTAAAAATCAAGTAACTACTAACGTAAACTATAAATAAAAATAACAGAAGAACTGTAAATAAAAGTAACTAACTAACGTAGAAACTAAATAATAAAAACTAACTAAACTTAATAATTAATAATAAACTAAAAAATTTAATACAAACTTACTAATAGAAACTTAAAAATATAACAAAACAGAAATGTAAAATCTAGTAATAAAATAAAATTATAATAACAAACTTACTAAGAGAAATCTGTAAATAAAAGTATAACTAAAAAATGTATAATAACAAACAAACGTAAATTTTAATAATAAGTAATAAACTAACAAAAGATAAAATAGTACTAACTACGTAAAATGTAAATAATCAAGTAAAATTTAAAGTAAAAATATAAAAGTACTAAAAGTAACTTTTATATTTAATAAATGTATATAGAATTAAAATGTATAAAATTATTATAAAGTAAAAATTTAAAATCAAAATAAAAACATAAAGAATTATAAAAAATAACATTACTAACCAAATACACTAAAAATTATAAAAATCTATACAATAACTAAAAATATTATAATTAATAATACATAACTACAAAATTATAATTCATAACTCAAACTAATTCAATAAACAAAATACAAATATTTAATAATTACACAAATTAGAAAATAATTGATCAATGTGATATTTTTAAAATAAATAATAAAAAGTAAAATTTAAAAAAATTAATAAAATAAATTGTACAAAGTAAAAACATTGTGCTTATAAAAATTAATTTAAAAAAATGTAAAATGTAATAAAAACTAAAAATTTATATTAAAAACAAAATTAAAAATTTTTAATAAAAGTCTTATAAGAAATGTATAATTAAATTCAAAAAAAAAAATTTTTACTTTTTATGTAAAAATTTAATAGTAATAATAGTATACTATTAAAAAAATTTTTAAAATATTTATATTATTTAATATTAATTAATAATTTAATATTTGTATAAATAATAAATTTTTAAAAAATCTATTTTAAAAATATAACACTATAAATATTCAACAATCAAAGTATCTCACCAAAACTAAAATATACAAAATATTACATTTTTCAAAATAACATGACAGCAATAGAAGAGCACAATATAAAAATATATGACTTGACTATACGACATCAAGGTATAATAAATAACGTGACATATAAATAACTGCAAAGTAAAACTAGCTGCACTGGCTTGCCAATCACTTGATCAACTAACACCAATATCAGAAAATCAAAAACCTTGAACGCTAAACTTGAGTAGGGCCTACGCCTACTTACCTATATAACAATCATCATTATATCAACATAGGCCTAATTATGTAAGCTTATACCTTATGTATTGCCACCAATCAGCAAATTGTATGTCCTTGTCCTCAAAGCGAGCTTTTGTTCAAAAACCTTGTAAATTGTAATCCTATAAGATATATGAGATTACAAACAAAATAAAATAATTATAATAAAAAATACCCTTTACGTATACAGAGAGAAATTTCATCCTTTGAGGCAATTCAAAATCGTGCCACAAAAATTATTCTGTCTAAAACTTATCACCCCGGTCTTGATTTTGCAAGTAGAAGAGTAGCTGGCAGGTTACCATCTATTGGAGATCACTTAGAAGAATTGGATGTACTGTTTCTGAGAAAGTGCTTAGTGGGCGATGTTGATCTCGACACATGAGCCGGTGAAGACTTCGAGGCGAGATGGGGGCAATTGAAGCTCCTTTGCAAGAACTGAAGCTAGGCTGTCATTTTATCCTCGTGCGACAAGACTGTGGAGGGCTCACGGTCAAAAGACCGCGGCAACAATCGCGCCGCCCATAAGACCGCCGCAACAAGATCGACGCCCATATGATCGACAGGCCAATAAGACCGACTGGCCAATAAGACCGACAGGCCAACAAGACCGACGCAATAATGTCGACAGGCTAAAAAGACCGACAGGCCAATAAACCGACGCAATAATGTCGACAGGCCATAAGGACACCAAAATACCCGTATGATATGGATTCTATAATTTCTGGATTGTTTCCCACATACCAAAATAATAGTCACATTACAATATTGATCTGTCGTCGATATCATTAGCATGTCGAAATTATTGGCGTGTCAACCTTACTGGGCGTGTCAACCTTATAGCTAATGGTCTGTCGAGATTATTAACCTGTCGACATTATTGACCTGTCGAGATTATCGGCCTGTCGACATTATTGCGTCGGTCTTATTGGCCTGTCGGTCTTATTGGCCTGTCGGTCTTATTGGCCTGTCGGTCTTATTGGCCTGTCGACATTATTGCGTCGGTCTTATTGGTCTGTCGGTCTTATTGGGCAGTCGGTCTTATTGGCATGTCGATCATATGGGCGTCGACCTTGTTGCGGCGGTCTTACGGACGGCGCGATTGTTTCCGCGGTCTAATGGGCGGTTACCCTGTGGAGGGAACTTCCTCTGGATCTGAAGGCTCTCAACATGAAGCCACTGGCTATCAAGAAACTTCTTAGGGAATCGATATAGTAGGAGTTCACACTTTTATTTTACTGTCACCTTCTAATTCCATCATTTAAAAAAGAGATTTGAACAATTTCATTTCTTTTCAATTCAAATTCCGTTTATTTTAATGATGGTTAAATTTAATATTATCTTTATGTGAGTATAAACAGGCGTAGTTGCTTGAATGTTTATATTGTGGGTTCTATTGAGATTTTAAAATAGTTTTTTTTATTATCTATGTTTATTTTCCAAGCACATTGGTGTTAATTTTTAATTACATACTTTAATATAAATGTCAGTATTTACGAATATCATACACAATTCGGTGTTTAAGGGTTATGCTCGTTGGGATATTTCTTCTAACTATTATAATTTAGCCTTCCAATGATAATAAAAAAATAAAAATAATGATAAACAAAAACATAAACATATCATAATAGAGCATCCCATATCCATGCGATGCCTATATCTGTTGTGCAAAAGTCTACTCTGCACTATATAATATTAAATAGGCTATGTATTTTTAAATCCCAATACGCGTTTCCAAGCAAAGGGGTTGCTTGCTACCTGGTGGCGAAAAATGCAACTGTCCGATCAGTGATAGTCGGAGGAGCGCGCTATGTGCTTACTTGAAGAACACATGTCATTCCGTGTTTGTCACTTATAAATATGTACTATTACAGGTACATTGTCGTTGCTCTCCCAAAATGTTGTTAATTGATGATAATCAAAAGCATGGGGGTGCACCAAAATGATAAAATCGCTCTCCAATATGCGGGATTCGAGACCATGTCCACCAGATTACTATATATACAGACCTGCGCCCCATGCACCCATGAGACACCGAGGATGGCATTTGTGTCCATATTACAATTCTCTAATTGTAATATCATAATAATATATCATGGTATTTATAGGCTATACTAAATATAGGCTAACAGGGTACAATAAATACTAAATCAAATTCAAACCGTCAAGAATGTTCACAACTCATAGTAAACACACACATACAGTATTGCTCGCTTCTTATGGCACTTTTAATTGAGATATACTTCTTTAGTTTTTTTATGATAATTTAATATAAATAAAGTCATAATAATAATAACAAAACAATAACAAAAATAATAATAATTGTATTGGGGCTTACGCACAAGTCCCAACCCCTTTTCTACCTTATCCTACTTATACCGTTTACCGTCATTGTTCATTTATTACATAATATTATACATAATATCATAATAAATACGATTTATATTATTACAATAGAATAAGAATAATGATATTATGACCTACAAGATTTTAAAGCTGTCTGCAAAATGACGCGTCATGCCATATTTGACATACAAAACAATAATAAAAATAGGCCATCAGCTATTCAATAGACCTACTTTTAATAAAATGTATATTTAAAAAAACAGTAGTCCTAAGTGTATAGTAGATAAATATATAATATAGGCCTACTCCGATTGCGTTTACATTGTAAAACGATCTAGAAAACGTGCAAAACAAGGTGTAGGGCTATAATTTGCTAGAAGCTCTTTTGAAATTTAAAATTATTAGTATTGGTGGGCAACATGTTCTTGGCGAAATATCATCGATCTTCATCATTCAACATTATTTGATACACTTGTTTCTGTATTTAATAGTTTAACAGTGTGGTTTGTTCTTTTCGAGCTAATATCATCAAATAATCTCAATTATTTGTTGTAATTTAAAATGCCATTTAATTCCCGTTTTTAATAAAGCCGATCCCCTAAACTTCCTAATTTTACTAATAAAATACGCGGACGATATGACATAATCAACAATGTTTTCGCAAATGATCAGAAATGTAACAAAAATCAAGTTGAACCTAACTAAATATACAGCGCTCGCCGTAAGCAGTTCGCCTCTATCACCGATCGGTCCGACATGTTGCGTTTTAGTGCTGCCATCTATCTTTGCTTGGAAACGCGTATAGGTCGTTGAATAAGCCCGGGTAAAAAAAACTAACAGAAAAATAATATCAAACAAACAACAATGGTTTTGATTACTTTGTATTTTTTTGATACATGTATAAAAACAATTAATTTAGGTATTTTTCATGACTATAAACAATATAGCTGTTGATAATATTCTATCGACAATTTGAACTGTGCAAAGGCAGATGCTGACTGAAATATTCCCCCCCCCCCCATTTTTTTTTTTTACTAATTGAGAGCCTACTTAAACTTAATTAACTAATTAATGTTTTTTCTGAAAGAAAAGTGTTTATCTCTTATAGCATTCACTATAGAGAAAATCTATGCATATGTTTGCCGACGCCCGCGGCATGAAGTCTTCAAACGTTCGTAGTTCAATTGTAATTAGTTACCTGTAATCATAGGTATGCATTGTCACAATTACGTAAATTCTGTTTGATTCTCTGACGAATGACGACATCAACTGAATACACGCTTTCTTTTTTCCAAATATTCCTATTTCCTATAGTTTTTAAAATATCGTTTGTTACAAAATGTATCAAGATGTTTCGTAACCACGATTAAAAAAGAAGGCCTATTTATTTTTTTAACTTTAAAAAATGTGTATTGAATGCGTTCAAGTTTGACGTGTGTGGATTCCTCACAATACTCGCGTCGACGTGGGGGTCCTACAATATGATACAGATATTTTGAGAATGCATATTTTTTGTTTAATTACAATTACGCAAAAGGATTTATGCTGTGCACTTGTTTTGAAGTAGAGAAGCATTTTCTGAAGGAATGTTAGGTTTTTACACGCTAAAAATATTCTTGTAACGAAACGACGAATGAAACTTACAATAATGATAAATTAGAAAATTCATAACAGCGTAGACTTCCGGTCTGAACTGACTTGCACGTGTAATAATTATATTTGTGTTACCTATGTACACTCAGTTGAAAAGTGTAATGTCTTGTGTTGAGTTTATCGGTTTACTTAGAATGGCTACGTCTAGTCTGATGGAGTTCTCAATCAATTAGTACTGTACATCCTAGAAACAGTCGCATCCCCTCACAAGAGGCATCATTCTAATTCTATCCCTGTTTCGATATGAAATCGAGCACTTCTATGTACACATTAACACGAACGAGACTGTACTTTGAGGGTGGGGGTGTCGAACGGCGCACACGCTCGCGCGCATGTACCTCCTTTCTCGTATTTCTATTGGCAGTTGTAAGCCAATGGGGAGTCTTGTTTTGTTAACCCAATAGCATGGTGTGCACAGTATGAGGTGTTGCCCAATAGAGCCCGCCCGCCTGGCACGGCCAGGGGAGGACGCGCTTGGCGCTTCAGTCCCGCTGCGAAGCTCGAGAGCCTCAGTTGAGAGTAGAAACCCCCAGTGATTCGCGCCCTAGGACTCGACGGGGGCGGAAAACAAGAACATTCGGAATTAGGTGTCGAGATACAAGTGTTTACGCGTGTGATCTCCGAGGGAGGGGTGACGATATTTGATCTGTTTCGGTCATGATCCGGGCCTAGGCTAAGTAGTTAGGCCTAGCCCTACACCACGTGGAGTGATATGCGTGTGTGTGTGTGACTGGAGTGCTCAATCTCTACGCTTACAAGCCTACGTGTGCATTTACAAAGTTTCTTGGTGAGGTAGGCCTATCGTTATGTGTTGTGACATTCGTACTGGTTATTCAACCGTGGTAAATATGACATGATTTAACATCTAGGAAAACTTCTTAATTTATTTTCATTTTACAATGCGATTTTTTCCTAGCGTCATTGGTGTGTGTAGTGTACAAAGCGGTGCATATTTGCAGGTTTTAGGCCTAGGTCTAGGCCTATGTCTCCATAAAGATCGTAGGCCTACGTGGTGACAAAAGCTAGTCGAGTAAGGCACAAAAGAGACCTACAAGTCTCCGTTCTTAGCAAGACTAGGGCCTAGGTAGAATTATTCTACTGATTTTGGAATGGAAGGTATCACAGTCCTGAGGTTAAATTTCTACAAGTACTTGCTGAGCCTTCATTTGATTTTCATCTCGGACTGACAGTGCTTTTAGAAAGGATCACTTTCGATATTGCTGACATGAAATCTCATTAGAATGTAGGACATTGTCAGGATTAGTATTGCAACATTCTTGACCCGACGATAAACTAAAGTTCCTCCCCAGAAGTGAAGGCCAGTAGAGCTCATAATGTTGAACCCGTTCATGGACACTCCTCACCACCATCACCTGGCCAGTATGGGTATCAAGATGAGCCCCCCGCCCGCCCCCAACCACCAGCCCCCGGCCGCCGAGCCAGCCCAGCACTTCCACCAGAACAACTACCAGATGCCTCACCACCTGAACCCTCACACGGGGTACGCGGCGCGGGACTTCCTCCTCCGGCGGGAGCACGAGTTCTCCAACACCGACCTCTTCCCGAGCCCGCTGCACGAGCACTCCCACCTGAACCACCACCACCACAACCACCACCTGAACCACCAGATGAGGCTCGGCATGGACGTGTACGGCCGGCCCGAGTACCACCAGTCCCACCACCAGTTCATCCCGAACCCCATGCCCGTGGCGACGCACCACGGCGCCTTCTTCCGGTACATGCGGCAGCCGGTGAAGACTGAGATGTCTTGCCTGTGGATCGAGCCGGACCAGGGCCTCCCGAGGAAGACCTGCGGCAAGTGCTTCACCACCATGCATGAGATAGTGACGCATCTCACGGTCGAGCATGTGGGGGGGCCCGAGTGCACCACGCACGCCTGCTTCTGGCAGGGGTGTCCGCGCAACGGGCGACCCTTCAAGGCCAAGTACAAGTTGGTCAATCACATACGCGTGCACACGGGCGAGAAGCCGTTCCCCTGTCCGTTCCCCGGCTGCGGCAAAGTGTTTGCGCGCTCCGAGAACCTCAAGATACACAAACGGACGCACACAGGTAAGACCTTCTATGCATTGCAGACATGTGTAGGCCTACCTAGTAGAATCCGCGGACAGTAATTTGCAGTTTCTTCGATGGAATTTAGAGTGCGCCGATAAGAAGTTAGGCCTACTAGGGTAGGCCTATAGCCCATATTATATATTTTTTTAAATTTCAATAATGCATTGTTATTACATCGATTATCACTCACATTAATTTTGTAGACTACACTACACTATGCAGGTCGAGAACGAGTTCGGGAAGAAGTTCTCCAATCTCATGCTAACTTACGACACGATGCACAATAAAGCTTCCCGTTCCTGTATCCCGGGAACGAGAACGGGAACTTCGCCAAGTTTTAACTTCCCGTAACGTTCCCGTTCCGTACATTACCGGAACCAATCGGAATCAAGATGTATCAGCTGATTTATGGTTTATACGCTAGTAATATGCGAAATAAATTAAATAAAAATGTGCGAATAACAAAATATAATTAACAAGCTTATTATTTGATTGAATCCCGTCGGCTTGCTTCAAGGGCTGTTCTGCATCGAAGCCCTTAACGTTGGCGTCTTCCCGTTCTCGTTCTCGTTCTCGTTCTCGTTCTCGTTCTCGTTATCGTTCCCGTTCCCGGGCAATTGTGCATCGGCCTGTAAGACGTTATTCAATGTCAATATAATTGGCAGCTATTTCATTCAAATTTAGAGTGCGCCGATGTTACAATGAGCAAACCAGCTTTATTAGAACTTGGAGTGCGTCGATTTGCAGTTATAGTTGTCCGATGAATTGTTATTTCAATGTATTTGACATAGGCATACCTAATAAAGTTTAGCTGTGCATCGATTTCGATTATCAGTTACATCTTGGTGTTCATCTACCTATGGTGTTTTATAGAAATAATGTATCTATAGGCAGCATCAGTAGCGATTTGCGCCAGTTATAGCAGTTCAATTTCGTCACCAGTATAATAATTTGACACGGTACTTTATTTAGATGTCTATTGGTCCTTAGTCGTATTATTTTTACCGCGCTGCTGTGTTTTTAAATCAGTAAGTTAACCTAATTGGCAGCTAGGGGGGATTATATTATATTGAAGCTACTTCAGAGTTTCGTTTTCCAGTTATACCTCTGCACCAGTAAACTGCAAGAGTAGGTCTACTTTATTAAAAATTGTATTAATTTGCAGTTTTGTTTCTAACGTTATTTTACATTATAATGGCAGAACGCATACTTATTCGAATCGTTCATTTGCAGCTGTTTTATTAATGTTATTGCAATGCACCCGTGACTCGAAGCATTTTTATTAAAACAGCTCAGTTTTCATTTTTCTTCCCAGATATTGGATAGGCCTAGGCCCCCTATTAATTTTAATGCACCAGAAATTGATGTAAGTTATGTTAAATTCGCCGGCTGCCGGCTGGCAAGAATATATTTCTGCCTTAGACTACAAAATGATCTGTAACCCAACGTTACGTATTTAGATTTACTTATATACACGATATATTTACTAAAAACCAGAGGTACCTATATAAGATCCCCCCAAATTTTATTTTATTTTATTACTCATAAGCGGTTTCCACGCTTTGAAATTTGATTGCGCTAGTGACAATGCCAAGCGCGTTTATTAGCCAAGACTGATGCGACGTGTGTTATATTTTTAACAGGGAGCGGGCACTGTTGTTTGTTATAAGATTAAGACACACACATGTCCGAGATACTAATCTGCAGAAGTAAAGGCCTGCGGTAGACGTGCTTTATTAAATCGTAGCCTATGCTTTGCTCTTTATGGATAGAATGACCACGGACATTTTCTCTCTCACAATCCGATAACAATGTAAGCCTTTTAGTGAAGTGAATGCTTAGAGAAAATTTATACCTATTCTAATGTGTTTGATAGTCTACACATAACTTACATACTGAATTGGAGTGAAGTATTGAAGATTTCGGAGAATGTGGATAAAATTAAAAACAATGTTTACAGATTAGTGGAACTGTGAAGGAGGATAATAGCCTACACGATACATTTCATTTAGAAAGTGGAACGGAATATTGTATACTGCGGTTTTATTGTGTACAACAATCAGACAATGATTTTCATGTGACTCAAAAGGTCTCTATAGCTATGATTATCGTTACTAATTAATCTAATCCACGTTGGCTACGTCCCGTAATTTATATTGGTATCCGTCAATTCACATCTAGTTAAGTATAGAACAACAGCAGACTGTTGTAGATAGCCTATAGTTAGAACACGACTCTTTATTTATTGTAGCCTATTTTATTTAATGAATGTATTTTTTTTTAATTTAACGAGGCCCTATCATATAGCCTATTCAGAATAGCTGACCGGGAACACAGCAAGACAAAATAATCTACATTTCTTAGTTCGGTAATAGCTCAGGTAATAAATACAAAATTATGTAGGCCTAGCTATCAGAAATTGCATAATTAAATTTTGTGGTGTTTTGCTTAGGCCCATGAAAGCATCTTTATTATTTATTTGGTGTATTTGTGCGCATGCGTGCCAGGCCTACTTGCAATATAATAGCCTACTATACCCTAGGCCTATTAATGAACGATTGAACCGTAAGAGTATAGGCCTACCTGAACATTAGCTGATTGTATAATAATAAACTTGTGTTAGATTTTTAAAAAAAAATTATAGAATTATACATTTTCTAAAAACGAATCACAACTTTAAAAGAGGATGGCAGAACTGGAGAACAGAACATCCTGATTGTGAGGATGGCACGTTAGAATGAAAATTAAAATGAACATGCCAATACAATTTTCAAATCAGCATTACAACGAATATGATCTAGATAAGCCTATATATTTGAAATGTTCCATAGCAAGGCGAATATTGCTTCTCCGCACATAGGTCCGGTACTATTTCCAATCATACTAAATATGGTACCTTTTCATTTTTCAATGACTGACATTGAGTCTGTAAACTGTGTAGTGTGTAGGATATTAGGACGTATATTACTATATATTACGTATATTACTCTGCTAGCATTTTTGTTGATTTAGTTGTTGTTGTTTTACTACAAAAATAATGAACAGAATAATAACAATAAAAGCATCATGCCTATATAAAGGATTTAAAAAAATCGACATAGGAACGTATTGATTATGCATGGTATCTTTTAATTGTGCTCAAAATACGATGTTCGTTATATAATTGAGTTGAATTGAATGGTACCAATGTAAATAATAGTAGTAGTAGGACCTAATATCTGAAGATATCTTCAAGACACGGTTCTCCAATAGAGTTTATAAGTTTCTGTGCAATTTGCAACATCTTTAATATTATTTGTTGTTGTCCCGACTCATTGTACAACTAGATCGTGAATTGAAAATTATTATTATATCGCCAGCCCTTTTAATCGTCTGATTATTGCATTTGTATGACCGGCAGAGCTATCCATTGCAATATGTTCTACGAATTAAATAGTACTAAATATAATTAGATTTTCTCCGGCGATGTTTCTATGTGTAGGTATAACTTGAAGCTTCGCTTCTCGCCAGGTTATTGCTGCAGCTGATGAAAATCTTATTGTAGCGTGTTAGTACGGAGTGGAAATATAGGCCGGCCATTTAGAAACAAATTACTCATCCATGTACAGGCTTGCTCTGCCTGAGTAAAACTATGGATTCTGTTTGAAACACTTGGAGCCAAACTAAAACAAGAGCAAGAAACCCAAGGTCTCAAACCTCTTTACCTTTTGTATAAGAGATGTGCGCGTTACGGGAAGAAATAATGAGCTACATAACATGTTGTTTTCAAATATAGGCCACCACAGTTTCAGATAAATCAACTCGATGTACAAAAATCTACTATTTTCCTAAGTGAGTAGAAGATTTATTTGCAAACATACAAAACGATGCAGACAGACCCGGTCCATCAAGACTGCGGTTTTAGATATTTGTATCCGATATAATTTAATTTGATTTGGTTCTGGGATTCCCATTCTATCACATTGTCGCTATAGTGCGATTGGTTCTGGTGTGTGGGATTAAACATCAGCATCATTGGAGGAGTCTGTGATATCACGCAACATTTTATCTCACATTTCGCTTTTACCATTTTCGCTCATCTCTTGATGATGGCGTATATTTAGGACTCAATTCTAACATATACCACCACATAAAAATATAAACTTGCTATCCTTAAAATTAACTTAACCTTTCAAAATTCATATTTTTAGGAATAGCCCGAGACAGGCCCCTGTGCTTGTTGTTGGTCTGGAATTATTGTCAGCATAACCTTAGTTGATTGCAATTCTTATTTTCCTTCATCACAGTCACCAGAATAAACTGTTGTACAACTACCTATACCTACCTTTGGTGAAATATAGGCTATATAACTGAGAAATAAAGTCGACGCAACGGGAACAAGAAGAGGTTGCTCCCGTCGCGTTGAGCGTTGACTTTTAATGCTGCAAAGGAACTGTTGTTGTGTAAATTTTTAGAAATTCACGTATGCTGTTGAAATTTTTCTCCAGAGCGTTGTACAATGTATAGGCTACATCTTAATTTGAGTGCTTACGAGCGTGCCGTGTATACAGCTGTCTCGTGAAGACTTATAATACAAATATATTACACCGTATACGAAAAAATGAAATACAAAATGAAATTAAAACATCGTCATTTGAGAATGAACTTGAAATAATTTTGACAATAAAATAAAACTTTAGGCCCTATTCTGTTAGTGACTGCTCTTTTTGATTAATTTACTCAGTTTTAACTTTTAATGCACATTTAGGGGATTTTTATATAGGTTTTACGATCCATTCAAGGTGAATGTAATCGTTAAATGTCACCGATACTCTAAAATCTTACTAATTTGATATTTATACCGCTTTGAAACCCGCTAGATTGGCAACACTGTATTGCATGAAGCACACCGTGCGACACGTACGATTAGGGCGCAGGTCCGAAGCGTGGCTCTACGAGGACGTGGGTTCGAATCCCGCACAAGGCAAGTTTTGGTAATCGACCTTCACCTTCAATCTAAAAAATTGCAAAATTTACCTTGATTAATTTATTGTAAACAAATTCCTTGCAACTTTTGACATTATTCTTCCACATAGCTACATGGTTGTTTTTGTCGTAAATAATGTTTGCCTGTTGAAGAAAAGTGAAACTTTTCGAAAATATAATTTCCTACCTAAGAGCAGTGGCGTAGGAACCGGGGGGAGAGGGGCAGTGGGGCAACTCATGTAGGGTTGCCAGCTCTCCCGCATTGCCGGCAATTTCCGCTTCCCGTATATATAAAGTATAAACTCTACGAGCGAATCACTTTCCCCGTATTTTCACAGAGGTGACTACAGCAAGTTATTAGTTTAAAAATACAAATTTTACCCACTTCGACTTTCCAAGTCGACAATTCCAAGACGCAACCCTTGCATGACACCAAGTACAGCAGTTGCCAACAATGTTGCAGCCTGTGAATACCAATTACTTAATAGGGATTAATGCAGGTAATTATAGCTATTTCTATGGTTTATCACATCTGTGAAGCACAATAAGCTTCAATAGCATGGATTGCGATAATAACCTCGTCAAAAAGCTATTGTGATATTATGAAGGGTTTTAAATGAAGACTTGAGGTCGCACCAAAGAAGGAACGTTGGTCAAAAAGTGCTTAGGCCCCAAAACCGTTCAAAATTTTGTGGATATATTTCTGAGTTTATCATTTTTTTTTTCACCATTTAAATCGAGCCAGTTTACAGTTTGGTCACAGCCATTAGGAAAATGTTTTCAATATGCGTGACCCTAGTGATGGGTGAAAAACAAGTTCTCCGCCCCCCCCACCCTTCCAACGCGTGTAGAACTTTGCTTTGACCCTATTGAGGGGTGAAAAACCCCACCCCGCTCAATTAGGATATTCGCGTATTTTCACTTTTAAAAGTTAGCAACCCTAGATACAGGGGTCACGAGGCTCTGGTTTTCGTTGCAAAGCCAATTACCACTATTAACTACAATAATATTTGTGTTTTTGAAACGTCTTTTTAGGCTTTAAAAAATGAAATATGCCCAAGAAAAACGGTTCGACGGTAAGATCCCTGCATGTGACTCCGGTTTTCATTGCTTGCAGACAATTATCTCTATCGACTGGGCCACGTAATTTTAAATTTTAAGCGTGGTTTATGGATGAGCGAAGCGAAGATTCCATTCTGTTACACTGGAGAAACAAAACGGAGTGTTTTTTTGTATTTTTGTGTGTCTGTTAACACGATTCCGGCTAAACCGATAGGCCTACTCCAATTGCGATGAAATTTTCTGGAGACCTTCGAAATCTCTGAACTTAGAACTGCCACGTTTTTGAGCGCAATCGAAAAATTATTTCCCATGAAAATCGCAATTGTACGATTTTTTCGATTTTTAAACAATTTCTTCGACTTATAACACCTACATGGTTCATCTGATTTTAATGATTTTTTCACATAACCTTAATTTTATGAATTAATATATTCGTGTGAAATTTGAGCGCAATCAAAAAGTTATTTCTTGATAAGTCGCAATTTTACGATTTTTTCTATTTTTTCTATTTTTTTTTTACTTATAACACCAATATGCTTTATCCGATTATAATGATTTTTTCAAAGAACCTTAATTTTATGAATTAATATATTTGTGTGAAATTTAAGCGCAATCGAAAAATTATGTCTCATGAAAATCGCAATTTTACGATGTTTTCGAATTAAAAACAATTTCATTGACTTATAACACCTACTTGCTTTATTCGATTGTAATGATCTTTTCACAGGACCTTAATTTCATGTTATTCGTGTGAAATTTGAGCGCCATCGAAAAATTATCTCTCATGAAAATCGCAATTTTACGATTTTTTTTCATTTGAAAAAACTCCGATTTGAAAAAAAAATTCTTCGACTAAGGAAAGATTTTTTCACAGAACAAAAGAAAATCTTTGTAACACATGGCAGCTCAATGCACCAATTACGCTCATCCAACAACGCGCCTGAAAAAGCGTTTGCGAAGCTTCCTAAAAGCTGCAAATTTAATACAAATAAAATTAATAAAATAAAAAATATCCGCGTTCGGCGATTTAAGAGCCCTCAGCACGGCTGAAATTTACCCCACACTCCGTACCCCTCTACCACAGATAACAGTACTCTATTATCTGTGCCTCTACCCATCCAACCCATCCGCGATTACAGTACACTACTGTTAACAACACTCCGTACCCCTCTACCACAGATAACAGTACTCTATTATCTGTGCCTCTACCCATCCAACCCATCCGCGATTACAGTACACTACTGTTAACAACACTCCGTACCCCTCTACCACAGATAACAGTACTCTAGCATCTGTGCCTCTACCCATCCAACCCATCCGCGATTACAGTACACTACTGTTAACAACACTCCGTACCCCTCTACCACAGATAACAGTACTCTATTATCTGTGCCTCTACCCATCCAACCCATCCGCGATTACAGTACACTACTGTTAACAACACTCCGTACCCCTCTACCACAGATAACAGTACTCTATTATCTGTGCCTCTACCCATCCAACCCATCCGCGATTACAGTACACTACTGTTACGAGAAATTAGGGTAGGGCTACAACAAAATAATAAGAAAATGTGTTATTTAAATTAAAAAAGTTATGTAGTGTGTCCTACTCCTGAAAGCGAACGTGGGACCATCCTTGATATTTGTTCTTCTCTTAAAAAGACCCCCCCCCCCCATAAGTCAGGGCTAGATCTGCCCTCGTCATAGGTTAAAAGAAGTAAAACATGATTTTTGGATGAGCATAGTTGGATGAGCGAAGCGAAGACTTCAATTTCATTAACCCCCCAAAAAATTTAGCTCGGGTATTTTTTTTTTTTATTTGTCTGTTTGTTCGCTCTCTACCGGGCAAAACGGACAATCCGATCTTGATGAAATTGAAGGGACCTTCGAAATCTCGAACTTAGAGCTGTATTGTCTTTTGGGTACCATCGAAGAAATATTTCTCAAGAATATCGTTCTTTTACGATTTTTTCAATTTTTAGTGCGATATTTTCGTGCCATTTGGGCCGATTCTGACCAAATGGGTGGGGCTACAACGTTCATATTTCACACGGACATTAAGATTATGGTGATGTAGTACCATTTGAAAGACAAAGTTGAAAAAGTTATCCAGAATAAAAAGAAATAAAGGTTTTAATATAAGTTTTTTTTAGGAATATAATAACAATTTACAAGTAACAATAGAAACGTGACAACAATCACCTACAATGCGTTCATAAAGCACTTGAAGAAGAAAAGAGATTCCTCGCAATCTAAAAACTTAAAAAAAGCTCATCCAACAACGCGAAGGGACTTTAGCGTTTTCCTAGTGAAAGAGATCGTGCAGCATCACTACTAAAGCAAAGATATGAAGCACGCAAAGGCTTTGATTTCTTACTTTGAAAAAATTATGTAGGCCTACCGAGCTTACGAAATAATTTGGTTATTTCAATAACCAAATTATTTACCAAAACGACGAGCTAGCAAAAACCGATATCACAATACAACATTCAAATTACGTCACCAAAAGCTGTTCAGAACTTTAGAAATGGTTTAAAGCCTCCAAGAGAACCGTTTTATCGGCGACCCCTCCCCCTTCCACCCTCATTTTGCCCCGCGGTAGCGTTTGGGGTGAAGACAAGGTCTACACCAAAATAAATTGCCCCCCCCCCCCCCCCCATCCCCCCAACTGTGAAAACGTTCCTACGCGATGCCTATAAGAGCAGTGTAAAGTTGAATTATTTTTTAAATAATAATAATAATAATAATAATAATAATAATAATAATAATAATAATAATAATAATAATAATAATAATATAAATAAATAAAATAATAATAAATGAAGAAACTTAAGATACTACATGGGAGAACATCACACAGAATTGCATCGTGATTATGTAGACACTGATGCATCTAATAAATGGTTACAAGTAGGCGATTTATTCGGAGAAACAGAGGGATTTTTCATGGCCATACAGGATCAAGTAATTGCTACACGAAATTACAAGAAGCACATCATTAAAGACAAGACAATTCTGGATGATAAATGTAGAAAGTGCCACTTAACCAATGAGACCATAGATCATGTAATATCGGGATGTAAACTTCTAGCCCAGTCAGACTATTTACACAGACATAATCAAGTTGCCAACATAATTCACCAACATCTGGCCCAAAAGTGTTCGTTACTGGAGAACATCGTACCGGTACCATACTACAAGTACCAACCTGAAAAAGTATTAGAAAATTGTGATTGGAAACTTTATTATGATCGGGCTGTTATTACAGATAAGACGATACAACATAATAGGCCTGATATCATTTTAACGGATAAATCAAAAAGGCAAACATTTATTATTGATGTAGCAATTCCACTAAGTCAAAATATTGAAACAACGTGGGACAGAAAAGTTAGCCGCTACTTTGACTTAGCACAAGAAATAAAGAAAATGTGGAAACAAGATCAAGTCACTACAATACCAATTATTGTGTCAGCCACGGCAGTTATACCACACAACCTACACAATAGTTTACACCAACTGGACATTAACAAGAATTTATTCATCAAAATGCAGAAAGCGGTTATAATTTGTACATGCCATATAGTCCGAAAATTCCTCAATGACAGTGTTTTATAAAACCATTTTATGTTGTATATTTTGTAAAGATTAAGATTAGTTTTTGATTTGAATGTTATGTTGAATACTGTATAGATTTTAGATAAGTTTTGAATATGAATGTTTTGTTATTATTATAGGCACATGTATTGCTTGACATAGTCCGCAATACATTGCATTTACTTGTACCGGTTTGTACCGAGATGTGGAAACATGTGAATAAAAATAATAATAATAATAATAATAATAATAATAATAATAATAATAATAATAATCATAATCATCATCATCATCATCATCATGGGTGAAGCACGGTACCCACCGCCGCACTCAAACCAAGTAATGTAATAGAGGGAGACCGAGATACACAACACGCACTTGTTTACTAAACCAGGGCCCGGCCCGGTAATTAAACACATCCGAGCTGCCCCTGGAGATAATGTAACTTCCAGGTTTTGTTTATTTTTTCCTTTGCTGTCACGACCAGGCCAGCGCGCATTTCGTTTTCAGCTTTGCAAGAAGCAATACTGCGCCTGACAGTGACAGGAGCTGCGCTGAGTCGCCGTCAGTGCAACAGATATTACCTGCCCACCAGTTTCACTCGCATGGCTACTCGCTAGATATTCTAACATAAATCTGGACTCAAGCAAGTTTTAATTAGGAATTAATAATATTCAATTACCAGCTCATTTCCAATTTTGTCGTTCCGATGTACACAATCCAATTTTCTTATTCTATTGTTATTACTTTTAAAATAGTTCCAAGTTTTAGTTTATCATTTGTGCCCATTTATAATTATAATTGTATTTAGTTTTAGGAACTAATGCAATTATTTATACTTGTATGCTGTGTTCTAATATGCTTTATAAATCAAATTAATAAATGATATATTCGTTAGATGTTTGGTTGCACAAACAAACATAGTCGGTCATGTACATAACAGATAAGCGGTAAACGATTATCATGTAGGTATGTTTTAAGTGTCGATCGTTAAAAGTTCTGCGAAGTGAGTTCTTTGTTTGAGAGCGTTTTGCAGAACCTCTTTTATTCCTTTCAAGTTCCAATTAAGTCAACAAAAGCCTTAATCGTTGATGAATGCTCTTATATTTAGTACAAAGGTAAGGTGAGCGTAATCGCTTTCCTGAAAGTAATTGTGTATTTATTAACTGGTAATGCGTAACATTTTCTTTACCCTTGAGATTGTTCGTTAATAAGAGTCTAAACCTCGATATTGATTAAAGAATCTTTATTAAAGAGTTCGGTCAGGACATGAGACTTTGCAGAAATCTCTATTGATCAACAGACAGAATGGTACTCTTGCAGTACTGATTTATTATAAGTAACTCCTCACACTAGGTGTAAGGACGCGGAGACTCTCTTTAGCTCATATTACAGTGCATACTATTATGTACATTGTACAATAATTTGCAATGCAAAAATTACAATGCAGATATAATGGTGAAATAATAACAAAAGGAATTGCACACGACAGGTCAAAAGCAAATTATACCCAGAAGCGAAACTAGAAACAATGCTGTTATAAGAATATTAGAAGAAGGAAATACACCAGTAATAGATTGTGATTAATAATTGGAGATATTGAAGGTGTCGCGTCGCGTCGGCGTAATGGAGCGGAGCTCATTGCGGAGTAAGTGGTGATGTGTGATGAGTCTTGTTTCAAGGGATGAGTAGCGGTAGACTGATGCCTGACTGTTGATGAACGCTGCATCGTAACAGTGAGCACGAACAATAATGTGTGTATGACGCGATTATCTGCACATTGTGTGGTCACCCCACCCAAAACACACATCACGCACTCCGCTCCGCTCCTCTCTGAAGCTGAAGCTGAAGCTGAAGCACGTAAGTACGCACTAGCAGAGCGTATCAAGGGGTTACACTTCCAAGCACTCACCCCCCACACTTCTAGGGTTGTGTACAGCGCTTATGCTGTGTGACGGTTACCACGACATATGAATGTCTAATAAGCTATGCCAGCTAATGCGTGCATTCGAATGCCAAATAAACGCCTATCTGATCCAATCAAGGCGCCCAATTTAGATAGGTTCCTTCAACCAAGTAAAAATACCATAGACCAAAAGTTGAGTTCATTCATATCATATCCTATTCATAAATGTAGGGTATTTCTTGTTTGTTCAGACTGCAACAACAAATCGTTGTCTGCGCTTCAACCTATTCTTTGCTATAGGGCAAATGACTCGATGAGTACTGCTTGGTGGTGCTTGGTGGTCGGGCCATGTAGCGAGTCCGGGGGTCGGGCCGCCAGCCTCGCGGGCGAGGCCGGTCCGTCTCCCGGGAGCCGACTAGCCCCGGCCCCGGTCCCGGCGCCGCTGTCAGGGCACGTGGTGTGTGCGACCAGCTACATCGCTCCCCACGAGAGAGTGACGATGCCCTCGGTGGAGAGGAACGTTCTCAAGAGGAAACAGGAGAATTGTGGAGTTTATAAACCTTGGTCCTAACTTTGGTCGATAATCGGTATAGAAAAGCGATCGTGGACACCTGCAGCCAGGATAAGCTAGCTGACATTTTAATTGTTCTTAGACATAATGTGTAATGTGAAATTCAAAGTATTTTTAATGACTTAATTAGTTCGGTTGCATGCCCCTTAATATATATATATATAAGTACTACACGCTGCTTAATTTGTCGGAAATACACTGTAATTACTAATAAATTAACTATACCTAATACCTCCCAAGTCTGGAGCCGCCGCGCGACCCATGACTCTTACGTCACGAACCAGCCAAGACCTTGCCGTAGTGACACTCAGCTGTCAGCATCCAACCAAAACTGCCACAAGTTACAACCATACACCCCAGGGCCCAGGGGTGTGATTGTGATTGTGACACATCACACAGTAAAAGAGTGTATGATTGTGATTGTGACACATCACACAGTAACTTCTAGAGTGTATGATTGTGATTGGCACATCACACAGTAACCTCAAGAGTGTATGATTGTGATTGTGACACATCACACAGTAACTTTTAGAGTGTATGATTGTGGCACATCACACAGCAACCTCAAGAGTGTATGATTGTGATTGTGATACATCACACAGTAACTTTAAGAGTGTGTGATTGTAACACATCACGCAGTAATCTCTACCTAGAGTGTATGATTGTTATGTGAAACATCATACAGTAACCTCTAGCTAGAGTGTATGATTGTGACACATCAACAGTAACCTCTAGAGTGTATGATTGTGGACACATCACACAGTAACCTTTTAGCTTGAGTGTATGATTGTGACACATCACACAGTAACCTCTAGCTAGAGTGTATGATTGTGACACATCACACAGTAACCTCTAGCTAGAGTGTATGATTGTGACACATCACACAGTAACTTCTCGAGTGTATGATTGTGAAACATCACACAGTAACCTCAAGAGTGTATAATTGTGGTTGTGATACAGTAACCTCTAGCTAGAGTGTATGATTGTGACACATCACACAGTAACTTCTAGAGTGTATGATTGTGATTGTGACACATCACACAGTAACCTCAAGAGTGTATGATTGTGATTGTGACACATCACACAGTAACCTCAAGAGTGTATGATTGATTGTGACACATCACACAGTAACCTCAAGAGTGTATGATTGTGATTGTGACACATCACACAGTAACCTCAAGAGTGTATGATTGTGATTGTGACACAACCCTCCATCCACGTCCTCGAGCTGAGGAGCGGCCCAGCAACAGAATAGCGCCACTCAAGCGTGATGACCGCCAAGCCAAGCTTACAGACAAGTCCAACAATAGCACAACCCCTGTGCGTGGAATTCCTTTCTTGGCGTTGTTTGTTCCCTTATGGAAAAGGTTTTTTCTACTACTATTATTATTATTTATAAACATGATTTTGATGATCTTTCTCCAGGTTGAAGTGGACGAGTTACATTTACAATGTGTAGTGTGAGAATCGAGTCTAGCTAAGTGTTTCGTTGATGGGCAATTATTATTATATGTAACAATATCAATATTTATCACCTTGTTTACTTGCTCTTGGAATTCAAGAACCCCATGTCGTGGACTCGTGTTGTTTGTATTGTATGTGCCAGGTAATCATGCTTTTAATTGGCGTGTTGCAGAAAAGAATCAAATTATTTTAGTGAGTTATTTTCTCACCCCTTGAGTTAGGTACTTAGGCAGTAGCATCATAAGACAGGTAGGCTCGTTATGTAATACATACTGATTATCCTTCTCCGAATGCAAATAAATTGACATTGAGGTTGGGTTGGGTTAGGGTTGAGTATTGTAACTAGCCGCGGCCGGGACTTCTGGATCTGGGCTCATCTTCAGCCGAGAAAAACTTATATTCCACATTATATCAGGCATTATAATAATATTAATACTGTACCATCACAGTCCAGGGGCGCCGACTCCGTGGGGGCTCAGGACAGTGGCGTAGCTAGAAATCCACAGGCCCCCGGGCAACAGCGAGCTAACTGGCCCCTGTCATTGACGCCTAAATGTTATTTGGTATTGGGCAATTGTATCAAATTTAAGTATTATTGACACCGACTCACCGAGTCTCGGTACTCCTCATTCGCCTATGGTATGATTAGAACTTCCGCTTTCGAACTTTCCTCTCAGCAAACGCATTGATAAGGTGATCCATATCACTTCTGAGAAGGCAGGCTGTCTCGTTCTCGATCGAAAGTGTAGCCTACTTATAATCCATTAAGTCTTTCCTGTCCCATGCTGCTTCTTAAATAATTTTATATGATTTAAAGTTTTGAAAATGACCCTTCTGAACTGGCAACAGTAACTGGTATTGTTAGGAACAGCATCATATGCCGTACAAAAATCAGGAAAACTAGTGGACAATGACGAGTTTTCAACAAGAAACATGTTTGCAACTTCTTTTACTGACGTAAAATTAGGCTAGCAATCTCGCTTTTAAACAAGACCGAACCGAAATGAGACGATCTGCACCGGCAATTGGTCAGTTACGTTGCGGCTGTACGTGTAACTATTTTTTTTTCGCTTCTTTCATTATTACGTCATCTGTTGCCGTCACAAGTGTTTGGGGCTGGAGAACACTGAACTTGTCGACGATTCGCGATTCACCTTTCGAACAGGCCGTGTAGAACCCAGCGGGGCCAGCGCCCATCTCGTCATCGCACCCAACTAGGCCTCTAGCACTCGACGAAGTGTTACTTTTGAGTAAAATGCTATAATTATTTTAGGAATTTTTCGTTGTTTTTCTATTACCCTAATTTTCTTTTTACGCTTTTTAACATTATTAAAATAGAAAATCAGCGCTTTTGCGACGACCGTGACTAGCAAGAGAGAATCACAAACTGATGTAGTATTCTAAAGAGGTTGGTGGGTGGGGACTGCGGACTGTGCAGAGTCGTGAACAATAAGGTTTTCTGAAAAATTATTGCCAAGATGTATCAATCAAGGAATGAATGTTGGCCACCAGGGCGACGGCTAGGGACAAGGTCAATGTACAGTGGCGGCACTAGATGTATATTCATGGGTGGGCATAGAGTGGGCAAAACAATTTCCTAATGGGGCAAGGTATATTCCCTCACTTTATAGGTAGGTACAAATTTATTACGTTCGTGAAAGGGATTTAAATGACATGTATACATATTTTGGGTGTGTGGATTTTTGAAAGTACCGGTAGGCCCTACTGTTTAACGACGTTTAAAACCATTCATCTCTACATATTTATGTAAATTATATAGTATAAGAAGTTGCGTTTATTGCGTTCAACGTTTTTCTATAACAATTTGGAAGTATGTTTATTAATTTATAGAACTTCTAACCTATATGGGCCCCTCGCTACCACGGAAGACAATTTTGCTAAGTGATGATTTTGCCTATAAATTATTAATATCGGTTTATAACTTTTTTTAATATATATATAGAAGAGAAACACTTCTTACACTGCATAATAAACTCAACGCAATCCAAACACTTGTCCGACGAACCAAATAACTGAAGCAAACTTACTGTTAAGTGTTTACACTGAGCCTCGCCATCTGATTGGAGGAATTCTAAAACGGACATTGTAAAGGGTAGGAGTGCAGTAATTCTCGAATTGGCCTGATGTACAGAATTGAAAGAAAGAGCAATACTTTCGTCAAACAGTGCTTTTCAACGCACGCATTATTACCAAACTGTGTTGTTACTACTGTTGATTTTTTGTAAGTAGGGCAAAAAACAAAAACTCAAAATCTCAACTGGGTGGGCAAGGACGTGGGCAAGAAAGTTTTGAGGTGGGCCAAGGCCCCCCCTCGCCCCCCCCCCCCGTGGTGCCGCCACTGGGTCAAGATAACTCACAATTCTATTATAAATATACCAATTTTCATAATTCCTGTAACTTATACGTTTTTACTTTTATTTCTAAATTTATTTTTACTTATTTTGTATTTTTTTTACTCTGTCCGGGGCCCGGTTCCGATACTCAGGTCATACTCAGGTCTTTCGAACTCAAGCTTGTCTCGAAACCGGGCCCCTCTGCCCGCGCTATTCCTACGCCACTGGCTCAGGGGCTGAAGCACCTCTAAAAAAATCGGTGTTTATAATGACAAAGTTTTGAGCTATCTACATTTGCAAAAACGTTCGGATATGTTAGTTTTGAGATTCGAGTTATTTCTGGTAAATCTGGCAAGTCTGATGGTAAATAGGATTGTTGTCGGGTGTGTGGCATTCTCTTGTTTTGCGAAGAACAAATCTACACACATAAGATACAATGGTAGACCTTTCCTGTGCATGCCTGAACAGAACAGGGAATCATCCCCCCCCCCTACCCCATGAGGTTCCTATTTTCAAATTTCATTGCGCAGTTAATTATTACCATCAACTATTGTGCCATTTTCGATTGATTTTTTACGTGTTTTTGGACATTTAAAGTTGAAAATTCGCAAATATTCTTTTTTCGATAAGGGGTGTCAACGGCCGAAAATTTATAACATACCCTGGTTTTGTTTGGGTTTGTGTGCTCCCTCCCCCCAGAAACGTAGATTCCATTGTATAATAATGTGAACATCTTGAAAATGAAACACATAAATGTCTATCCGCCACTGAATAAAATATACCCAAACCATGACAATTACACAGGCTAATTTTATTACTGATATAAGTTCGCAACACATTGCAGCAAAAACGATTTTGAAAATCACTGCCGGCCAGTTTTAAGGGTTGTCCACTGCCCCTCTGTAAATGCGGGTCGCCTCCGGTAGTCCTAGTGGGAAAGCATTAATTTTCAACTGGTTTTCTAGAGGCTGACTGGGAGTTTTTTTAAACAAGTGTTTTTCCTACGAATTTTTTCGTTTGCCGGTACAAATCGGTACAAAATACTGCCAAACGAAAAAAATCACAGGAAAGACAATAATTATTATTGTAAAAAAACTTTTGTTTCAGTCAGCCTCTAGAAAACTAATTGAAAATTAATGTCACAAAAACACAACTACCTACGTTGAATGGTGTGCTTGGGCGAATTGAAATTTGAAATTATTTTGAAGAGGCGATATATTTACCGTGCCCAGTCAGAAAAAATTAAAAATATAGTTTTGATTTTCTAGTAGAGCCAGGTTTCAAAGCCATTCACTATATTTTGACTTGGTAGCATATTTGGGGAAAATAGAAAAACGCGGTCGAATAGCCTTAATCCCCGATCAAGTAGATTAAGATTTGTGGGATGTAGTACCGGTATTATGAGAACAAAATATATCATTATTTCCACCTATAGTTACGGCAGTACAGAGTACTTCCTGACAATAATGAAATATAACATTATCAAATTTTGGTGTACATCCTGTAGTAAATCTTGTTATTAAATGTGACTAATACTGGCAATTATATCAACACTGCGTATCGTATTGCTAATAGGAGTGTCTGGTTTTATTTGTCCCGACATAATAACCCGCATTAGTAGGTGCGAGAGGCCTGGCCGGCACACAAGGGTGCTGCCCGGAGGGACAGGGGGCTGCTGAGGGTGCCACAGCCCAGGCATGGGCCCTGAAACAATTAGCTGACCAAACACAGCCGAGGAGGCCGGCACGAGCGCTTCAGGCTGTACATCTCATCATACCCTACCCTAGTGTGTGCGGTATTTATCAATATGTAATACGCATTTAAATAATTTATAGGAGTAGGTGAGTCACACAAAATGGTGTAAATATTTGCCCGTCATTGCAACTCATTTAGACCACCTGTAATTGCCCATTAAAACCTACTAATCTAGTCCTATAGGCCTACGAGATGATGCATACTACATAGTTAGCTTACGTGAAAATATCGTTTGGGCTTAGATGATAAAATATATTTTTGAAAACGACACAAAGTGCCAAATATTTTACAGAAAGAAATGTTTGGTTAAGTTATATTTAACTAGGAAAACGCTAAAGTCCCGCCGCGTTGAAGGATGAGCTTTTTATAGTTTTTAGTTTGCGTGGCATATCTTTACTTTTGCAATACTAGATCGCGCTGGTGTTCTTACCGTGTTATAGTGGTTACAGTTGGTTATCAAATGGTTATTATATATTTAAACCATGGTTATGAATGGTTATAGTTGCTCATCAAATGGTTATTAGTTGGTTATCAAATGGTTATTAGTTGGTTTACAAACTTACTGAGCAGTGGTTACAAATGGTTATCAATTGAAACCATTTGGTCATATTTTGAAACATTGGTTTACAAATGTTATTAAAAGGTTACTAAAAGGTTATGTAAACTTGTTGCTAAATGGTTATCAATTGGTGATGAATATTTTTAGTAAGGAGTGCTTTGTTTTGTTGCCTACGCATTGAAGTGATTGTTGTCGTTTCTATTGTTTCTTGTCAATTGGTATTATTTACCTTAAAAAACTTATATTAAAAGCTTTATTTCTATGGATTCTGGCTAACTTTTTCAACTTTTTCTTTCAAAAGGTACTACATCACCATAACCTTAATGTCCATGTATAATATGAACGTTGTAGCCCCACCCGTTTGGTCAGAATTGGCCCAAATGGCACGAAAATATCGCACAAAAAATCAAAAAACTTATATTAAAAGCTTTATTTCTATAGATTCTGGCTAACTTTTTCAACTTTTTCTTTTAAAAAGCAATACATCACCATTATCTTAATGTCCATGTGAAATATGAACGTTGTAGCCCCACCCGTTTGGTCAGAATCGGCCCAAATGTCACGAAAATATCGCACTAAAAATCGAAAAAAATCGTAAAAGTACGATATTCATGAGAAATATTTCTTCGATTGTACCCAAAAACGTAGCAAGTCTAAGTTCAGAGATTTCGAAGGTCCTGTCAAATTTTCATCAAGATCGCATATGCCGTTTGCCCGGTAGAGAGCGAACAAACAGACAAAAATACAAAAAAAAAAAAAAAAAAAAAAAAACACCCGAGCTAAATTTTTTGGGGGGTCAGTGAAATTGAAGTCTTCGCTTCACTCGCTTCGCTCGCTACGCTCATCCAATAATTTACCGTAATAGTATTAATTTTTGTATGATCATTTATTTTAAATCTAGGTACTTGATTTGAGTTTGGGGCGCTAACCTACAAATAGTGGTTAATGCGGTTAGGCCTTAGTTAAATGGAATTTTAGGAATATATTATAGAGAAGAAGTGTACAATCTGTATACATCATCCCAAATACCTTTTTTTTTTTTTTAATTTCACACTTTAAATCTGAAATGTTGTGCGTGTTTTTGTTGCTAATACTTGTGACGGAGTCATTTTTCTCTAAATGACTTTGATAAAAGTGTATGATGACTTATTGGATGAGCGAAGCGAAGACTTCAATTTCACAGACCCCCAAAAAATTTAGCCCGGGTGTTTTTTTTTTTTTTTTTTTGTGTGTGTCTGTTTGTTCGCTCTCTACCGGGCAAACGGCACATCCGATCTTGATGAAAATTAAAGGGGACCTTCGAAATCTCTGAACTTAGAGGTGTATTGTTTTTGGGTACACAAATCGAAGAAATATTTCTCATGAATATCGTGAATATCGAATATCGCGAAGCGAAGACCAAAGGTGGGTCTACAACTTTCCCAATAAAATTGGACCCAGGTTTTTTTTTTTTTTTTTATGTTGTGTGTTCGTTTGATAAAGCTCTCTACCGGCAGACAAAACTGCACATCCGATCTGATAAAAATTCAAGGGGACTCTTCGAAACTCTAAACCTTAGTAGGTGTTAGTTCTGGTACAAATCGAAGAAATATTTCTCGATGAGTCCGTACTTATTACGATTTTTTCATTTTCGTTGCGATATTATTCGGCGACATCTTGGGCCGATTATGACACCAAACGTGTGTGGCTACTAATTTCATCATAACATGGGGACCATTAAGGTTAATGGTGGATGTTAAAGTACTCTTTTTGAAAGAAAAGTGAACAAGTTAGCCAGAACCATATGAATTAAACGCTTTGAATATAGGGTTTTTTACGGTAAAAATAATCAGCACATTGACAAGTAAACAAACAACAATACTTTGACAACAAGTCACCACTGAAACATTTGTTCAATATGGAACATTCTTTCACAGACACCCTATATAACCTATTCAGTTGACGTCAGTCAGTAGTTCATTGTTCACGTCATCCCACTAAGGTTCAGTAGTCATAGTTCAGTATCCGCTCAGAGCAGTTAGATCGTTCTGTAGTCAGGTCCAGATAGTCATCACCTGGAGTGGGCCTCACCGGTGAAAACTGATGTCTCCATAATGGAAGTTTGTTTTTCCTCCAAGAATCCTTGTAAATCCATCTGATGAGACGAGACGCGCCCCGTGCACAAAGCCATCTGCCCATGCAGCCAGCCAGCCAGCCAGCGAGACGGACGGACGCAGATAACGCGATTACGCCGGATGATCCCTCTTGTTGGCGTGATATCGATCTTGTCCCCGTGTCCTGATAGCGATCACTGACGCTCCAGCCACAATCACTTGTCGCCCGGGACAATACGGGGCGCAATTGATTTTCAATCGTTCGTTGCAGAGAGAGTGTTTGTCATGGCGATATCGCATTCATCTTGGTTGTTGTGCCCAGCACGTCGTCCTCTGGCCCACACCACATGCAGACTAGCTTCGCTGTATTGTCAAACATGCTATTACTCGCAAGGCTACGGGAACTTCTTCAGTCTGATGTAACGCAAAGTACGTGTTGAATGTTGATGACAGAGCAGAGCACGGCCATGCTTATCATGGATGCCACCAAATTGAAGACAGCGTAGCTGTACCATCTTTGCGCTCCTACCTGCACTGCAAGATTTATGTAATTGCTTAGTTAGTTCTAATTTGAAATGTTTATGGCCAGGTTGAGTGACTAGCCTGAATACGTCTGTTGACAGTAGCCATATTGCCAATGCGAACTCGAGCGCACCGGTAACTGAATACTGAACAAATATTATCCTCATGTGTGAGTTGAGTGTAGAAGGCAGTGATTCGTGACAGCTCTTGAGTCTGAGAATCTAGTAGGCAGTGACAGGACCGCCAAACATTATCCACGTGGCGTGGCCTGAGAAAACAGGATAGGAATAACACTGCAGAAAGCTGTAGACTGAAGCGCGCCCGAGGTGACCATTATGATGATTTCTGTCTCATTAATGCACTACTAGTGCATTAATATGAGACAGAACTATTATCATCAATATTATTAATATATTAATAATTAATAATAATTAATTAATATTAAATAAATATTTAAAAAAATATAAATAATTAATAATAATTAATTAATATTATTAATATATACGGCTATTCGAGACGATGAGTAGTGATAGATGACGATTACATGAAATCCATGCCGTATGCCGGATTCGAACCCACGTCCTCTTAGAGACGCGTATGTGACACGCGGACGGCTTATGGATCGAGATTTATGTTTTAACCTTTATTGTTGTATTGTCCACTATACTGAAAATTTGTTATTTTATAAAATAATGGGATTTGAAATATTAAATTTGGCAGCTTTCGGTTGAGCCGTGGAATAATGATATTTATATACAAAATTGACAATTAAAAATATGTAAGGGAGAATTTTTTCATATCAAATTTCCCCCTTTTTTTGGTGTTACACTATGAATGAAACAAAGTTTACTTTTACTATTTTTGTCCGTCACCGTATATTATTATCTTGGTGAAAACCTGTGGCCTGGCACTATGAAGACGACGAAAACAAATAAAAATAACAAACTCTATAAATGCTTGACAATAGTCATTGATTAAGGAAGGCTTCTTTAATCAATGCAATAAAATATTAAACACAAATTTGTTTCAAAGTAATAATCAACAACAACTTTCTACCTCCCTCCCACAAAGAAGCAGCTGGAGTGTAAGTCCACCGTTGTGAAGTATGTTATGATCAATACGAATGCACTGAATTAGTTGTTGCCATGATGATTGATGAAAGCTATATTATCATGGCAATGGCAGTCCGAGTCTTCAGCATGGTGCTAAAATACGACGGTTTATAATAATAGAATTTACTCACTGTCCAAAAAGCCTTATAACCACTGTATACAATGTGTGTTGCTCATAAATTCAGTAAAAACTTAAAAGTCCCTTGTATAGTAGACGAATTAATTTTTTGAAGGATTGAATTTTATTTTTGGACATAGCTTTCAAGCATAATTTAAACCATTTTGTGCGGTCATGGTTTTGTGGGATGGCTAGATGCGTATCTCCCCGTCCACCTGACTTGAATGTCAGAAATAAACTCTTATCTCACTGAAATATGTCCTGAACGCATTTACACACAGATAAATTAATTGCCTTCATGCAGATTAAGACTTGTAATAAATAAGAAGAGCTTGTTTCCTTATTGTGACGTCACGATTAGACAGTCACATGCATCTGCCTCACGCGCTCGGGGCGGCTAAGCGTCCAGGGTTCGAAGCCAGCTTCAGCCAGATAACTACTGCTTCACGCGCTCGGGGCGGCTAAGCGTCCAGGGTTCGAAGCCAGCTTCAGCCAGATAACTACTGCTTCACGCGCTCGGGGCGGCTAAGCGTCCAGGGTTCGAATCCAGCTTCAGACAGATAACTACTGTTATGGACTTCATCAAGGCTTCTCGGCCGAGGAATGTGTAACCAGTGACTTCATCAAGGCTTCTCGGCCGAGGAATGTGTAACCAGTGACTTCATCAAGGCTTCTCGGCCGAGGAATGTGTAACCAGTGACTTTATCAAGGCTTCTCGGCCGAGGAATGTGTAACCAGTGACTTCATCAAGGCTTCTCGGCCGAGGAATGTGTAACCAGTGACTTCATCAAGGCTTCTCGGCCGAGGAATGTGTAACCAGTGACTTCGGATCCGTCCTGTAGCACAAGATTGTTCGGGTTGTCTGGTTGATTCTGGCACCGTTCTCGGGTAGATCGCTAGCATTGGTCCGCGTTGCCATCACGGCGGCACCGACATGGTTGGTTCGGTCTGCTTTAAATGAAAGTCCGCCACTGAAAATAAGATAATATGTAACTGAGTGTAGGCCTACACCCTAAATATGAATTAATTGATTGTTTGTTTTATATATAAAAATATTTATTTATTTATTTATTTATTTATTTATTTATTTATTTATTTATTCATTTATTTATTTATTTATTTATTTATTTATTTATTTTTATTTATTTATTTATTTATTTATTTATAAGTCTATTTATTTATGCTCAGTATTAATGCAATTATTATTGCGCTCCATATAGCTTACCCATGCCACTGTACAACAGAAATTGAACAACTTATTTGAAGTGGAGGACAAGCCATATATATATTTTTTCTGGTCTAGCACCACAAACTTAAAACGTTGCAAATTTATAGGAATATGGAAAATATTAACCCAGAAACTACTACCCTAGAAAGTTTCCATAGCCACAACGTTTTCCTGAATAAATTTACAATATTAAGTTTGTTGATTCTAAGCAAAGCGTCGAGACTGGCATGGCATAACTAGAAGCAAGGATTGGGGTGAGTGTAGTCTGTAAAGGTAGGTCGCTCACTAGGATATTTATTGGCCATCTTCTCGCTCGTCAGTAAATCTCGCTGTGCAAATATAAACACCCTTGGCGTGAGTCAATATTAGGTCTCTGCTCTCCGCGCGTTAGCGGAGTAAATATTGACACGCGCCGCTCAGAATACTGTGCACCTCAACCTCAACCTACCTGTTAGACAAGACTAGACGTCCTCTGCGCAGGTAAACACAGGCGTGTGTGCAACGAGGGCGAGGACGGCATAGCAATGACAATTAGAAAAATTAGTTAAATACAAAATACAAAAAAAAATCGTAACTTATTTAGTGTTTCTACAGGACTACCTACTCTAGTGGTCGACTTGAGTTTAAGGCAGACCAAGCCAACCATGTCGGCATCGGCATCGGCACCATCGACGAACGAACAATGACCAGCTATAGGTAGGAAACACCGATCAATCAAGTTGGACACGATTCCACCCTCAAGCGGCAGCAGAATCTGTTGTAGTCCCTGGATCCACCTCCTCCTTCGGATCGGATCTCAAGTTTTCCTGCGGTTTGGAGGCGGACTCGCAATCTTACCATTTATTTGCCCAACAATCTTTCTAAAGCAACAATGAGACATATAAGTATCAGTTGACTGTTCCCCTCAGAGATGGCGCAGTTGTGCTTTTGTATGAGAGATCGCTCGCTTTATTATGTATGCCCTCCACTCAATTGAGGTAACTTTTTTATGTGGTAAAAGATATCGTAGATTGGGGTACGCGGCTTTAGTCCTCTTACTCGGTTTACTAAGATCGAGTTACTGTAATTTGATATCGGAACTAGGCGATCGCTTATTCGCTTGTATAATAATGCTCATATAGTCTGCTCTACTCGAGTATGCAGAAAGCTGGTCTCCCTATGTCGGGCAAGCGATAACCATTAGTAGGCCTATCACTACCATGGTACAGATTATTAAAAAAATTATGTTGACAATTAATGTTTATAACCTCTTAGCTATCAGTTAGGCGTATATACTTGCATAGTTAGCATGGTTACTTTTTGCCACGACTACACTGTACGTACTACACTATAATGAACATAGTTATTGATTCATAGCAGTTTTCCTAGCAATTGGTAGAGCTATGGCACGTTAAGCCGGAGGTTCTGGGTTCGAACCCCAGTCGGGGCAAACTTTTTCGACAACTGCTATGAATCAATAATAATAATAATAATAATAATAATAATAATAATAATATAATAATAATAATGAAAATATAAGGTTTACAATAATAATAATAATATAATAATAATAATAATAATAATAATAATAATAATAATGAATATATGGTTTTTAAGCATAAGCCCGCTTTAAGGACATAGTTATTGATTCATAGCAGTTGTCGAAAAAGTTTGCCCCGACTGGGGTTCGAACCCCAGTCGGGGAAAACTTTTTCGACAACTGCTATGAATCAATAATAATAATAATAATAATAATAATAATAATAATAATAATAATAATAATAATAATAATAATAATAATAATAATAATAATAATAATAATAATAATTAATGAATATAAGGTTTTTAAGCATAAGCCCGCTGTTGTCGTAAAAGTTCGCCCCGACTGGGGTTCGAACCCAGAACCTCTGGCTTAACGTGCCATAGCTCTACCAATTGAGCCACCGGGACAACAGAACAAACCTCTACTAAACTGCTAGTTGTTGTGACTGTTGACTTCCATGACATAAATCCAACAGAAGACTGCAATGTAGCTGTCAAATCTAAAAGACCACATGGATAAATCCAATCACATATCTCATCTCCCATGAGTTGGGTAGTATGAATATGAGGTTTTTAAGCATAAGCCCGTTAATGATACACATACATACGTACATACAAATACAATACAAAAACAACAATATGAATTTTAAGAGACTTCACTTATATAAGTGCATGCCGAGATTATACTGGAAGTGGGGGGGGGGGGTGACTGTGACGGAACTGATGTGAGCTGTGACCATCTTCTGTGATCGAATTCATATAAGACAGCGTAAAGCGTCAGTGAGAGCCTTGTTGTGCACGAGGCATGAAGCCTGCAGACTGGAGAGTGGAGACTGTAGCCGTAGGGACCGTGAACAGAAACTTCTTTTCACCCGGTTTCCTTATTTTCCGGCCGACCGAAGTCTTTCTCTCGCCAACTGGCAACTGTGAACGCTACGCAAACTTTTCTAAACCTCTGTTCACTTCAGTTGGGTGTAATCCTAACTCATAACAGCACCCGTCGCTACTAGAGACGCACTCGCACTCACACTCAACAAGAAGATGTTTTCAATGACCCCCAATATGAGGAATATGCCTATCTTTCTGACTTGTTCATCAATCAAATTTTGAATCCCATGAAAATCCTTGAGTTTGATAGTTTTGTGAAGAAAATGCCATTTTGTTTGTTTGTTTGTTTGTTTGTTTGTTTGTTTGTTTGTTTGTTTGTTTGTTTGTTTGTTTGTTTATTTGTTTGTTTGTGTGTTTGTTTGTTTGCTTGTTAGTTTGTTATTTTGTTATTTTTATTTGCAACAGTACGTACCACAAGACCAGTTCTTAATCCAAGTGAAACCATCAGATCTGGTGACTTATAAAGTGTTTTGATGTGTTGGCTGAGTGTTCGCCTCGTGAGCAAGGTGGTGTATAAAGCCGGCTCAAGTGGTATTTTTGTCGAGTGCGCGTACTTTATTTTCACTACACCCTCAACACCAGCTTTGCGAAACTGGGGCAAACTCCTTCTCGCGTACAGGGTGGCTCGTAACTCTACAGCATCCCACCCCTCATGTTACTCACGAGAACCAACACGTTTCGGAGAACTTAGATTAAACTAACGAAAAACAATATATTTTATCTGTAGCTTTTTGCTACTTTATTAAATTCACTTACGAAGCCTACAGTTTACAATAATTTATTCGTCTCTATTTTGCAATACATTCTTTACATAGCATAAAGCTGTATGTTTATTCTTCGACCTAAACAAATGTACCAATCAATGAAAATCATGACTTTGAACATGGGACATCTATTGGGGATTGGTAAAAATATATTTTATGGTTGCACTTGTATTTTCACGACTTGAAACATCAATTACACCCACATCCAGTTTAGGCTATACCAATGTATATAGATCCACCATCTCTAGTTCTACAGTTACTGTATCATAATAGGTCGAACAGTCCAGTGTTCCTTAACTTAAATTTATAAAACAAAATGTTAACTAAATAAATTTTTTGTTTAGTTGGTTGGTATTCAAATCAAATTTATAAAACAATTGGCATAAGCTAACTTTATTTTTTAAATTAAAATCTACTTGTGTTTGTTATTTATTTATTTTTCTTTAATCCCCGACCTAAAGCAGACAGTGCACCCCCACCCACTTATATTAGGGAACATTCGGTATGTTATCTGTGGGTGGTGTATCGCCCCCTATCAACACGGGATCAGGTCGTGACGTTACAAGAATGTCTGGTTGGACGCGGACATTCCAGCGTGTCTTATTATTTATGTCTATGATGCAAACACAGATTTGAATGGCGTCTAATTTATGGACTGCGAATTCAATGGGAAGACCCTCCAAATAGAAGAGGTGTTACCGTTGCCTTGTGTGACCAGGATCAATGCCGGAGTGAGTGTCTGGATTATTTATGAGCCGTCGCCATTATAGAGTAATTTACAGCCCCTCATAAAGTGAATGACAGTCGATGGTCACCAATGAGAGTGGTGGTCCCATTATTTACCTTCAGATAGAGAAGCGTCAGGGAATCTTGGGGTGGGGTAATTTAACTCAACTGTAATGCATAACATCTGTCCGTATGTTTGTGCGGGTGACACGTTGCACGATACATAATACATTGTTCTTATCTACATTTACCTTCAACAAGGATTCAACTGAATGGTTTTGAAGTTAGCGAGGGCCTACTCGGCACCTCCGCCAAGGCAAGAGATTTCTAAGATGTGTGTTCCCTCCCTATTTGTGCTTTGAATAATGTAAATAATAATTTCGATTTCTTTGCGTGAAATTGTGAAATAGCATCCTCGGGCGAGCGTAGAAGGGCCTGCCTGGCCGGTGGTTGCTTGCCTACACCCGGTGGGTATCCCCACGGCACATTCAGCTAAGAGCAGACAATAGAGTTCCGGTATTTGTGTGCGGTTTATAAGAATTCCTCTCAAACACTCTTCATATGAAGTGCCCGGCTCACTTGAGCACAGGCAGGCTAAGCTTACCAAACCAACACACTTCTCAACACAAGTACCGACGCCAATATTAGTTAATTCGCACCTTCTTTTTATTGATTGATGCAAAATCAAGTTGAATTGAATACGTTTTCGTTCGCTGGCTCAGTGGCTGGCTCAGTGGCTGGCTCAGTGGCTGGCTCAGTGGCTGGCTCAGTGGCTGGCTCAGTGGCTGGCTCAGTGGCTGGCTCAGTGGCTGGCTCAGTGGCTGGCTCAGTGGCTGGCTCAGTGGCTGTGTCAAGCGAGAAGTGACCCTCTTCACGTGAATATGTAGGTATTTCAATAATATTGAGGCGGTTTTGAAGGGAATACTATGGACTCAATGCACAGCAATCGCCTGAAGAAAACTTTGGAACCTCAACCTTGAAGCTATAGAGGAGATGATCTGGGGAAAAAATAGCCCTGACCTTGAACAAATTGCAACAGAAATGGTTCTTTTTGTATCGGATTCAGAAAAAAATACCATTTAACATACTCAAAGTCTCGGAAAATCTAAGGTGTCGAAATTTATCAAATTTGCATATAAACTTTCATAATTAAAAAAAAGTTAATTTCAATTTCTTAAGGTTTGAAATACCATTCTCACTTTTAACCAATAAGTTAAGCTCAATCAGCATACAAGTAGCTAGTTCAGTTGTTATTTCTAAGTTATACAAGCACATAATTAAATGTATTCATTGAAATATGTTAAGTACTCAGTAAGTAAGTAAATATGAACTCTCGGCGAATATCAAAATAGTAATCCTATCAACGTAATACAAATTATAACAGCAGAGGCAAAGTAACATTTCGTGTAAAATAGCAACTATTTACGGTTTGTGTGATTGATTAATAATAAGCATTGCTTTAATTAATCTTATATTACAAATGAAAATACTCGGCATCGGTGTTTTGTAAAATAAACCTGTATCATGGGAGGCATCGTAACAAAACATAAATATTTGTTTTATTTATCTATTAGTGTGGCTCAGTCGATAGTCTTGTTTTTGGGTTTATTACTCCTTCCAATGCAGACGGTCGCGGGTTCAAATTCTGGTTCAGTCTGAGTTCTTTTAACTCTCAAATTTACTTTCATCCATCAATGTGATATTATGCGCATATAAAAACGGTGGCTTGAAGCCATCCTAGCAATGAAAGTGACATAGTTATAACAAATTGTGTATGTATAGGTACCATATTAATTGTTCTTGGAACTGAGTAGGTAGACAATAAATGCAATTAAATTTATAGCAACGGATAAAATGCAGATTCATTACTATAAATAGGCCTTATTTATGCTTTACGTAGAGAACCAGCCCAAGAACAACTTGCCCCTTTTCAGGTGACTTATTCTTGATACATTGTGTTGTGGGTGTGAAGCTAGACGGGGGGGGGGGTTAATTAGCATCGATTAATCCATCGTCAATCAAACAAGATATTGCACTTTAACAAAGGGATATGCCCTAAGCCATGTGGGAAAAATTATATCATTCCTATGACTGGTTTCGTACATATCATCATGTAACCGTGTACCACCACTGTCAGTTACAAAACAGTAAATTACAATACATGAAGTTTGTATAGTTAAATTATTGATGAGCAGATATTTATATTGAAATATCGAACTATCGTGTAAAGGCAATAGGCATCCATTCAAATTGAAAGAAGAGTCTGTCTGTTTTCCCCCTATATAAAAGTCAGCTTGATAGTCATGCAATGAAGTAAATAAAACTTGTATGTGATATAGTAACGATATTATTGATGTTACAGAATAGAAACTAAGTGTTATAGAATAGGTAATTATAAAAACGATTCGTATCAAGATTTGAACATAACACAATTCAAAACTTCATTGATTGCACCACAATATAAACCGTAGATAGGCCTAAGCGACTGAAGGATTTGAATGACTTGGAAGGATTTAATGAATTGCATGTACTTGGATATAAAACACATTTTTACTACATTGGCCCCACATATCAAATTTCAATTAAATCCGTGCATATTATTCCATAATATTTGTTGTATGACCAAACAAACAACACGCCATCTATTTGTAATATTCATTGAATGTAATGCTTTTCTTTACATAGTAATCATTGTAATCACCTATTTACTATTTATAAATTATAAGGACGTTATCTGATCACATTGAGTTAGCTGTTAGAGAACATAGGTACTATTGCATATACTTCCTGTTTGTATGGCTTATTTAGTGTTTAGATTTTTTGTAATACGTTTTCCAACATTTTAAAAAGTTGTGGTGCACATTGCATAGTGTCAAAAGAAGCGTGTTTTAAAATAGAATTTCGAAAATTTCTTTATGCAATTCAGACGACTTATGGATATTTCTGGGCATTGGTAAGTGTTAAGTGCCCGTAAACAACATTAACTAACAAACTAACTAAATAACTAATGCATGGATATTTGCATTATTTGTCATTTAAAAAATAAAACAGTGTACATTAGAGGCTAGGATTATAACGCAACTCCTCTCAGCTCAGCCAGACTTGCGATGACGATTGACAATGCTGAAAACATGAGACGAGAAATATGAAAATAGAGGCTGTCCTGTCTCTATATAATATTTATCAATTATCATTGTTTATAAGTATATTAGTCTAATAAGCCAATGTATTAATATAGTAATTTTATTGCATGAATGATGTATGCAAATCAGAAATAGGTGATGTCAGTATCTGAATATTTAACTTTGGAAAAGATTTAGCGCAAATAATTTACACTACAATAAGATGGTCAAGATTACTGACATTCAATTAATTTTGTAAAAACGTTATGCAAAGCTGAAAATACTTTGTGCTATCCCCCACGTTTTAATCTTAATCCAAATCTACCATTTCATTTTCGAATTACGTGTAATTAATTTGAAAAAAACAAACAATACACAATATTAATTTAATTGAAGTAATTAATGAATTGCTAATTAATTGCAAAATTAGGAGTAGGCCTAGGTAGTGATGCAATTGTGTTTATCGTGTTAGGTTTTTATTCATTTCTCTTAGGCATATTGAATTATTTTGTGTGGCATTACATAGAATAGAAAACTCCAGAACGTCATACCATAATAAAAATAATACATAGGCCTAATATGAAACCCATTAATTTATCAATTAGATACATTTGAATTTACATTTGTGTAAGTGTTTCTAGAGTGTTTATTTAAATATCAGTTAGTTTACTTTTAGACGTCCAATATTTCATGTCAGTTAACATTTACAATTTTATTCGTCGCAATTAAAATTTTAATTAATTTAATCAACTAACGGAATCTGTAAATAAAATATGTCACCTAAAATTAATTCTTACATTCATATTGGACTTTTGACAGTAGCTTCTTCGCAAAAAAGTTTGTATTTTGACTTACAATGAATTTTTAATTCATATTCATTATTTAACTTTATATGCAAATTTGATAAATTTCGACACCTTAGATTTTCCGAGACTTTGAGTATGTTAAATGGGATTTTTTTCTGAATCCGATGCAAAAAGAACCATTTCTGTTGCAATTTGTTCAAGGTGAAAATTTAGTTCATCTCCTCTACTAGTGGTTGGTGTTGGTGTCGACCCCGTGACCTCCTGAATACGAGTTTCGCGCGTTACGCATCAGTTTCAGGCTCGGTCGGTAGAGGCGGAAAGTCTAGGGGTCTGGGGTAGGCTTATAATTTGCGTCAACCGCGAGTGCTGACAGAAGGGCCCACATGAAAGCGATCAAACTGAAACACATGAAACACGTATTGTCGGTGAGGAGAAACCTCGCTTCTCGCTAAGATAGACTAGAAGTCCGACTGGGTCGCCAGTCAGCGCGGCGCTAGGCATGGGCTGTCTGAGTCACGTCACGACGTCCACCAGCGCTCTGCATTGAGACAGACGCGGCTTGGAAAATAACTGTTCTGGCGCGAAATCACATCTAGAAATTTGAAGAAATATCTGTTCGTGAAAATGAGGTCAAAAAAGGGCCACTCAAAAATATAAAATGTGAATATGTTCAGCTCTGTTCTTGCAACATTCTGGACCCTGGTCCAAGAACAAGTTTTACAAGAATGAAAATGGAACGGTATGACTCCTATGTCTACTTCTCCTTGGGGCTAGAGATAGCTTCCAGATAGACATAGGCTCCACTCCACTATAATGTCTAACTATAGGAGGTACAGTCCTGGTCAGAGCGAGACGTGAAGTGAGCTTTCTTTGGTTGGCCCTGCAAGAAGGGTCTCATGTTAGTCCAAACTCGAGTCATGATGCTAAAATATCTTTTGTGTTGCAATGAAAATGACGAAAAGGCCACAAATCCAGCTCACTCTATACGTGTTCTGTACAATGTTGGACCGAAGCTAAGCGTAACGCACGAAACTGTTTCAGGAAGTCGTACTGTGCACTGGGTGGGTTATCACGGTTATCCTGACGGATTTTTTAAACGTTTTCTACAGTCGTTATTGCGAATGTTTGGATTAAGTTCTTATAAACAGCCCTTTACAATCCCCCTACAGCCCTCATCTAATAGTCACCTCGGTCACAATAAATATTTTTATTTACATATGAGTGCATGCATGGTTATACGGCAAGTTTAGGTTCGGTTCGGGTTTTGTAGACATTCAACATGAGAGTTTCATAACCACCTTTTTGAGGCTAACAATTTCTTTTGAGTTTCGGCTCCTTGCTGTTGAGATTGAACTGTAAGTTCAACATTTTTATAGTTGTATAATAAAATAAAAGTAGTTTTATGACTTGACAAAATAGCGTTTTGTATTATTTAGCTATAACATAGGTATGATTATTATTTAAAATATTGTCGGAAAAAATAATATCAAACGTAATATGATACAATATTTTAACTTGAGAGCACTATAACAATTACACAGTATCTTGCCACGTTATTCTTATCTAAATGTACCGTTTAACGGTTTAATGCAACACGAAAATTAAGTAATTGGGATAACTGAAATAAAATAGATAATTGAAAGTAGTGAAAGTTTGAGTCGGCGTATTGGAAGAGAGCGTCTTAGAAGGTTTAGTTTAGACTTTGGACACATGAAAAGAATGGACAGAAAGAATGCCGAGAAGAGAGCTCGGAATAAGAGAAGCATACCGGTGGAGACGTGTCTTATGGGTGGAGGTAGGAGCGGGAAGATGGGGAGACTTGCGGTAAACAAGCAGCAGAATATGAAGAGTTATTATCCGCATTATTGTATCTGCATGTATGAAATTAGATTTATTTATTTGTCCTCCTTTGTGAATCAGTTTTTTAACTAAATAGGATAGACGTTAAATACATAAATAAATAAATAAAATAAAATAGGAGGATGGAGAAGTTGACAGGTATGGCAATAATCGACAGCTAAGCCAAAGTAGACCGAGTCAGTCAATGGAGCCAACTCTGAAATGTGGAACGAACGATGTGTAAATGTCCTGGGTGTATATAGGACTGTGGCGGTCTTGCCGGGGGGAGTGCGGTTTACGTGGATGGTGTTTCAACAGCGGCGCTCGGGCATTTACTATTTCTTTACTATATGCGCCACAAAAATGTGACCAACCTTGAAAGTTGAAAGCCAATAAAGAATTTCACAATACAATATATTTTGCAATCATAGAATCACTTGCTATCTACGTCCTGCCGTCACGACGTTGCATGTTCTGCGACAGTGTTCTCTATGCCGGACCCTACGTCTGGACGGTTATTATTTATTATTTCTCTGTGCCCTGTTTATTAGATATTTGTGCGCGAGTGAGGGTCTGTTATAATTGGTGGAATGCCGTGTTTAACCCGTGACCCTGCGGAGTCGTGACCAAGCTGCCTGTGCTGTCAGTTCTCCTGCCTCCTGCGCCTCGACACTCGCTGGCGCTCACCTGGATGCATGGGTGTGCTTCAACTTGAACAAGTGGATCGGATTAGTATAGTAGAAAATGAGCATGGTACATGAACGAATATCCACCACACCACATAAAGTTAATTGAATAGTGATAGCGACAGAAAATGTTTCTTGGATTTGAGAAGACTAAAGAGTTCCAACACATTTTCACCTGCTGCTGTTTCTGATGGATTGGCTTTCAGACGGACAAATAAAGCTGGTTAGTAAAGGAATTTTATTTTTATCTTTTAGTTAGTCGTGTATTTTTAATTGATTAGGGCCTACCTTGTGTGAGGCATTCACGTTATGTAAGAAGACCAATTGACTAATAATGACATCCAATTAATCAATCAGTATCTAGAAGAATAAAACATACATAAACATTTGCTTGATTATATAGTCTGGGTGGAAAAAGTTTCTTGCGAGGGCGACGAGACTAAACATAATACAATATTATTGTCAAGTGTGGTGTCCATGGCCCTCTTCCGCCACACATGCAGGTGTCACACAACACACACACAGACTTAGTTAATTAGACGAGGGAGCGCAGCGACTGAGTATCTCCATTCAACTCAGATGGCTCTTATTCTGTGACTCTGTGTACATGCGCGTACATCGAAAATCAGCCGAATCGCTGAGCAGATTGCGCTGAAATTTTAAACAGACATCCGGTACGAGTTTACTGAGAACTGCTAACAAAGTATGCTAGATCCATTGCGATTTAAACCTACAAGAAATAATAAATTGAAAAATAGGCTGCTGCTACTGTGTAAGAATTATTTTAACGACAATGGTTTTGTTTTAAAAAAATTGGTTGTTATTTGTCTGGCTGTGAAATGCAGTGCCCAAGGTGTGTCGAATCTTGCACGTTCAAGGTACCCCCAAATTCCGGTCGGAGATTGAGGAAACCTTGCAATATTTACACGTATTTCGTACTGGCTATATGTTTTCCATAGTATTGTCACAGATGATAGTTATATGCGTTTCAAAACATGCTTTTTATTTATACATATTAAAATTGCATGATAATACCATCACAAACGAAACTACAAAATGTATTTATTTAAAAACGGTAATCCGGGTGGAATTCAAATACAGCAACGTCTTCGTCGTGAGTTCCGAATACTGGAAAGATTATAATATGTTTATATCGTTTCTTTCTAATAGCTGTTTGAATGGGTCAACCAAATCCAATCTACAATCTTGTTTACTCATTATGCATGGCGCATTATGGCATTTCGTTACGGCATTTATACGTAATATTAGTTACTTCAAATGCAAACATCAGCTCGATAAGCATGGAAAATTTTAACTCCCCGAAACTGGAGGTGAGCTCTGGCGGTTGTTTCGGGGATCTTTCCTCCTTACCTTGACCACCACCCCAACGTTTTCAAAAACGATGACGACCATGACATGAGGACCCCCCTTTCTTCCCCGTACCCGTGGCTGGTTCTGACTGACCAGCATGGGACTTTGCTTCCACATCCCCTATCTATAGGCTAGAGTGGCGCATTAGGACCTAACGGTTAGTCTTTGATAGGGGTGGGGGGGCGTGGTACTCAACACATGGCTCACTCACTCGTCTAACAACGACTTTGGCGTTTCCCTATAGTAATAATTTAATACGTCGTGTCTGTGCCCCTCTTCAAATTAGCCGCACGAAGTAAATTGAAGTCTGATGTATTTGTAAATCAGTTTTTTGTAACAGTGGTCCAATAGGGTAAATATATATATATATATATATTTTATACCCTATTTTGAGCCAGTGGATTTTCGTGCACATATTTTATACCCTATTTTGAGCCAGTGGATTTTCGTGCACTGAATGCAATTATGCAAGTAGTTTGGGCAGGAATGAATAAAGATTCATCCACACAGGTTATAATAGATGATAAAAGTTTATTATAGGCCTAGGCTAGCAATGGTTTAAGTTTTTTCAAAAAAAACATTTTGTGGCATTTAAAAAATCGTAAACTTGCTATTTAGCATATAGGCCTAACGTTCACCCGTCTCTAGGGGCATGATACCAAGCCATAAGAGATACAATGAAGATACTATGCTTTTCTTTCTACCAACAATAATCCAGCCAATCAGTACGCTTGGTTTGAAGGAAAACAGTACTAGGTTGCGTGATTCCTCGCCTCTTGTTTGTCTCCCCTGACGTTGTATTCAACTAACGTGTTGGGGCGGACCCCCGCCTGGGGGGGGGGGGGCTTGCTTGTGATTAACGATTAGGGAAGGAATTACGCCGGCAATTGATTGCATATGTTTGCTTGCGGGGCATGGGTTTGCATTTGATATTCTTGTATTGATTCGTTTAGGGCTAAGAGAATTGCGCCGCCCCAAGCCACTATCAACACATACCTCAACGTTCGCTAACATATCAGATAGACCAAGTGAACTCGTACATTATGCCGCATTATGCTACACAAGCTTATGCAGACAATACACGTTGTAATTAATTTCTGTAGTAAAATGAAGTGGACATGGACACATTTAGCAGAACTTGGCAAATCCAGGAAGCATTCGACGTCCATGAAACTTTGCATAGTTGAAGATCATGTTCATCATGTATCAATGTTTTGTAATATTATCAGTTATTCACGAAAATCATCAATTTTGGACTTTTCAGTCGTACGGAAAGTTGTGTTTGTTTATATGTTGTTCGTGTTTTTAACAAAGATCTCTCATTAAATTTCTCTTAGTTGTTCGGTTGATCCTTTCTGATAACCGCGCCTCGTCCTTATATGATATGAATAGAAAACGCCGGAAAACGAAATTTTATTTCAGATAATATTTTTCCGTTTAGTCATGCGGGTAGACTCGCAAAGAAGAGAGTTATTACATTGAACTCGTCTCTCTCCACCCCAGACGACTTTATCCCCGCACTCCCCCCCCCCCCCCCCCCCCCCCCACCCCCCCCCACCCAGCGACAAGATCAAAGAACTCGCGAGAGAGGAAAACCCATTTGTTTCTTGTAGCTTGTCACAAACAGAAGGTAGCCAATCAGAGTGGATCTCTCAGTCTGCTCCGCACGTAGTCTACCCCTGGCTTGTGCCGTGTCCTCCCAGATGAGCGTGGACAGGGACTCAGACAATCTTGCCTCACGGTTGGCTCCCTGTGCCTCTGTGCCCCTTGCTCTCTGTGCTCCATATTATGCAACTGCAACCTCGTTTGCCGTAAAAGTTATAAGCGAGGAACTTTGATATCTGTTGACTTGACTGACAGGACATTATGGATGTAGGGGCGGGAGGAGGGGATGTTGTTGCCCGTGGCAGTAGAAACCAGTAATATCTCCATCATCGCGAGTCAAGATGTTATTGTTTACCCCCCCAACACGCCGCACGCCGATCAATATGGCGTCCTGTTCCTGTCCAGTGGTTCTAGCGTGACCAGGGTGACGTCACTGGCTGCTGTTAATTACAGGCCGGCTCCCACTCTCTGCGCAGGCGCACAGCACAACCATTTCAACCCAGTTACATTACACTACACGCCATTTCATGAAAGACACACCTCATAATCATTCACGATAAGATAAACGTTGGCAGTGGTTTACGAGCGCAGCGCGGGACTTTCGAACAGCCGTCCAGTGTTATTTACTGGGGGTTAGACTCCACCCCTCTCCTGCCACGTTGCTTTTCAACTATGTTTGTTCTAATTTATTGTTTTCAAACTTTCAATATAGATGTTGTCTTGAATGTAGGGCTTGGTAAAGTTGCGCATGAGGAATTATCCTTGCCAGTGGCCGCTGATATCAAAGCCACGCGAAATTATACTTTTAGGCTCATCCATCATAGGATATCAAGAACGCTGCACAAACACAACATAGAAGAGTAGAACTCTAGCCCACATGTCAAAATATTCTAAAGTTAATTTTTTTATTAGAGAAAATTATAATTCAGTTTGGCCACGCAGTTATGGGGTATGTCATCATGCTATTGTATAGGCTACGTCACTCTTCATTAAATAGCACCAACTTATATAAAAACCGTAATGTACAAAAAACCAAAAATTATTTTATGTTTTCAGGGGGATGACATTTAATTTTGTAAGTTCCTTTCAAACAATGTATATAACCATGAGGAGGCACACATCATGTGCATTATTAGTACTTACATTTGAATCAAACTGTGATAGTATTGTTCGCTCGTCGATGGTGTCGGCGCCTACAGGTTTGACTTAGTGGATAGACTCCTTAAATTTTTTATAGCAAAACATGCAGAGTACATACGTAGCATTCCTTCTTATCCCAGTAAGCCCAAAGGCTTAGGTATATATCAGTGGTTTACAGTAATGTAATGAAATAACATTAGTAAACGATCATAGCTGAAGGCCATTTGAACATCTACAAAATGACTAAAAAATATTTTACAATTATACAATAATACAATCAATTACAAAGTACAATCAGTACACTCTAAATACGAATAGATCATTTATCTATACTATCACATTCTTTATATCACACTTTCTTCCAAATCCGTTCAATTGTTTCACTGTGACGTGTATAGTTCCTCTTTCCGATGAGAGACAAGAAAATGTTTAGTCTGTGTAGTGTTTAGTTAGACTGGGTATTGTTAGTTTGTGCGTGAGTGATAACACGACGGACGGACGGACGGGCCCGTACTGCGGTGGGTCGCGCTACGCGGGCTGCAGCTGGACGTCACGACCACTCTATGCAAATGAGCGTATTAATCACCCGCGGAAAGATATTTATTGCGATTGTCTCCTGCCATCCGTCTCTGAGTCTCGGAGTCTCGGAGTCTCGGAGTCTCGGAGTCTCGGAGTCTCTGATGCTCGGAGTCTCGGCCCCGGATCACTGATGCCGGAGTCTCGGAGTCTCTGAGTCTCGGAGTCTCGGAGTCTCGGAGTCTCGGAGTCTCGGAGTCTCTGAGTCTCGGAGTCTCGGAGTCTCTGAGTCTCGGAGTCTCGGAGTCGACCCTCGACCGGGCGCGAGTGCGACTCCGCAGTTCCCGCTCAGGTAAAAGCTTCAAACTCACAGATGACGACCCAAAATAATAGGCAATTTGGAATGTTCTTTCTTACTTTCGCTTAGTTTATACCCCCCATCCCCGTTGCCCTGGTGACAGTTGTGCACATTCTATGTGGTTATACCCTTCCTTCACGTCTACACCGTTAGTAAACCGACTCATGAATGATCAGAATAACTATTCAGAAGAAAAACAAACCATCCATGGTCAGAAGCTGGCTGTTCAAGGGCCTATGCCGTAATGTTTGTTTTCGTCATCGGCTAGAATTTTCTGCAACAAATTGTTAATTGTGATACATTTTATTAATTTATTATGAACTTCTCATTGTCGCGGAGTTGTTTCACATCCAACTCGGGACGAATACCTATATCAATTTCATGATGCACTTGGTTAGAAGAAATGATCCACTCAAACGCAAGTAGGCCTAATGCGAAGGAATTTCTAAAACGATATTATTATATATATTCAGGGTTTTGTTCATTCCCTGGAAAAACGCCATCAGACTGGGGGAAACTATGCATGGGAAAAATTTACTGTAATTTTTTTTATAAATATTTATAACAGTAATATTTAATCCCCTGACATCCATAGTAAACATTTGAACTAACATTCTACGACGAATTCGAATGCGACCTCCAGCACGGTTCTGGCAGAATTCCTAGAATTTTTTGTTTTTATGTCTCTTTTCATCCAGTTCTTTTTTTTCAGTAAAGCAAGGACCATTTATTTTAATGGATATAACTTTGCAAAAACCTGGTCGACCCTCGTCTCGGCTCAGTGCACTTTATGGTGGTGGGTGTAGCCCCGAGCCCGAACTGCACTCGTAGTCGTGGTGACCAGTGCACGCAACCCGACGACGTATCTATCTCACCTGTCCAAGCGTCCATGCACTTCGAGCGGTGCATGGCCGACCGAGCGCAATGCAATATATATGGCCACGTCACACACACGCCACGCTCGAAGTGGAGATTTTGGAATTTAAAAATTGCTACCATCTATATTCGGTTCTGCTTTATCGTTTCACACTCATTTGACGCATTCAGCAAGTCAAAAATTTTAAATGGTATTTTTTCCCAAATTTTCCAAAAAGGAAAAACCTAAAAGACATATGACAGCCCTATTTTAAACAAAATTGACTTTAAAAACCTTATCTCTCTATATTCTGGTTTTGGATAAATAAGTTTATGCTGATAAATAAAAATGCAATGCAGGTCTACCTGCTGAACAAGTATTGTTATTGTTTTGTTTCACACAGTTATAGGCCCAAGGCAGATGACGTGGGTGGTGGGATGATGTTTGTAGGAAGGATCGTATTCATATCAGGCCTACCTGAAGAGAGATAAATGACAGGTTTTTGTCCGCGACCGTTGTAGGCTGGCGAGAGAACAACCCTGCACATGGTTGGGCCACGGTCTGGCTGAACATGAGTGACCAACTATCTACCCCACCACACCTAATTTACAAAATGTTAATTTTGTACAGGTTTTTTGGCTTTCGGGTTCATAATTGTTTTGGCATTTGTAAATTACTTTCACTGTTGGAAGTAACAAGTACAAGTCGGTTGGATTATTGTATTGAGAATCGAAATCCTTCGATGTATCCGACATCAAAATATAACATACTTTACGTTGTTTGTTGTTTGTTGTTTTACGTTGTATGTATCTCAACTGAAGGTAAAATAAACTACCTCGCCGACAGTGTTGGCTCAAGCGCTAAACGTCAGACTAATTCGGGTGGTCCCGGGGCCGGGTTCGAATCCCGTTGATACCGGTTTTCCTTATGAAAGGGATTGAGTAGGCCTACTCATAAACAGCCCTCGGATAGTCGGACATCTCTTCACAGACGTCTTAGAGTTAGACAACTGAAGAGGGGCATGCATGCAAGGGCAGGTTTCCCTCGAGACATCTCTTCACAGACGTCTTAGAGTTAGACAACTGAAGAGGGGCATGCATGCAAGGGCAGGTTTCCCTCGGACATCTCTTCACAGACGTCTTAGAGTTAGACAACTGAAGAGGGGCATGCATGCAAGGGCAGGTTTCCCGCGAGACATTATTTTAAAATCTAAAAATAAATTTTAATTTTTTTATATTTTTTGTTTTTAGATAAGGAAATTGTGATTTGTGAAGTAAAATGTACATTGAGATTACATTCTGTGTTTTTTTTTTAATTTTATGTATAAATACTGTTTGAAATATAGGCCTATATATTTTGACATCTTGTATTTTTTCATTTGGAAATTGTGCCAGAAAAAACAACACGCATTCACGACATTCACGAAAAGATTTTTTCTACTGTTTCACAGAAATTCTATAAATATATTTTGTATATATTATCTTTTGCAAATAACGTTTCAGTAAATTTACTTGTATCTAGACAACAAATAAATGGTTCTGATGATTGTCACAAGTCACATCACTGTTTCCTCTCGCAATTACGTGTGACTTGAATGCACTGACCTGGCTCTAGGTGGTGATCTATAGCAGTGTGATCCCGTCAATGTCATCGTCAGCATTGCGGGCCGACTAAAAGTCCTTGTAGAACACCTTGACTGATTGCATTGTATCTCCTAGCTAGAGCCGAGACAACTCACAAACCAAGCGTTTGGCTTATTGACCTTTTAATTGTGCCGCACCATTCGTCATCTCCCAGGACACAAGGCTCATCGCTGCTTGCCTGCTTGCTCGCTGCACCGACCCCAACCCACACAACAACCTTACTCTTGTATGGAAGATGAATTTCAAAGGGTATTTCACGTGACAGAGGGACGCACAGTTTATTCCTTCTTGAGGGTTAAATTGTTAGAAAAACTTGTACAAAAAATGTCTTCCATTCGCCTTATTTTTGGACAAATAATGGAACGAAAGGGTAATGGATTATGTATGGTAATTTTGTGAGTAAATTGTTTGCTTTCCGTAAAACGACCGTAGCAATAGTGATTCTACGACGTTTTTTTTGTAATCGACAACAAGCATTTCAACCCCAACCCAAGCCATCCCTTGCATTCCGGGGCACTATTAAACCCGAGGCCATGCATGCAGGCTTTACACACAACCGGAAACACTCGAGTGGTCATAACAATTACAATCCGTCTTGTGGTCAATTGCAGCTATTCATTAAACAACTGTCTGCTGGGCAGCTGCAGCGAGATTCTCCAAGTCAAATTACTAAACAAACTGTGTTGTAACTGAATAGAGAACGCAAACTGATAATATCTTGGTTTGGTGATGTGTGTGTGGGCCTGGATAGTCGGTCGCTTTTCTATGTGGATCGACAGTCTTTGCAATGGTTTGAAGTGTGCCCTGCTATTCCCACGATGACTTAATAACCCATCAATAATGCTAATCGACTATCAACCTTACCTTGCCTTGTGCTATACACGAGCCCCACTTAATTAAGTATAATATTATATCATGTGCCCGAGTTATCAAGCCTTATTGCTGTGAAGATGCTTCAAAACGAAATGTTGGGAATCTGAGATGATTTGTTTGCCGAAATTAGTTTCATAAGCATCAATGCACGTGTAGTACAAGATTCGTGGTCTTGGGCTAGAATTCAGTATACAAAACGATTTTCTCTCGAGTATCAGTATCACCATTTAATTTTTTGTATATACAAATTACGCCGATATTCATAATTTTGCTGTTCAATATCCATTGTCCAGCTTCATGATACAATTTCTGCAATATAAAGTAATTTTCGCTATATCGCCCTAAGTTTATATTCATTTCTAATTACTTACACATTTGTGTAAAAATGGCTAATACGTCACACAGCTATTTTAAGTTTTGCGGTTCGAGAAAGTTGTAGCCGCGAGTGTGGTGTGGATGTGGGGGTTGCCATGGCAACTCGCAGGGCTGGGCTTTCTCTTTTATGTCTCGAGCTTCATCCTATCCTACGCCACGCCATGCAGACATTAGCCACATTCTGCCGAGACTCAATTATACACTAATATTATAGAACCGAAACTTGATTTAAAACTCAACTCAAGCCACTTGCTTGAAATGTCCAGAAAAATTTAATTATTTAATTATTTTACATATATCCTATTCGGTTATTAAAACTGATTTACAAAGGAGAATCCACATATTTTGACTATCGAATCAACAATTCGACATAATTCAGAAATTCACAAGCACTTTGTAATTATTTGAATCACAACAGTTTAATATTTATTTAGTATGATTTTTTACATTTATTTAAAATTTGTTTTGTTATGTCCGAATGTTTGTCTCGTGTATAAAGTAATAGATCACCAAACATGGCCAAACTCGGTCGTACCTGTATAAATCATTAGCAAATCATTAACAAAACTTAAACGTGTTAAAAGAGAGAAGAGAGATGTAAAGAGAGAGAGAAGAAAAATGTAGTTTCCAAAACCAAAACCCAAACCAAACCAAACCAAAATTACGGATAACATCTGCAGCTCATTCATAATTAGATACAAATATGATGAACATTATGCCGACAATAATTGTAGTAGAAGCGTAACGGTCGAGCTCGAGCATGAGCCTGACTCGGAAGGTCCTGCCTGGTTCAGGTTGCAATCAGTGGCGTACAGGAATCAGCGGCTCCCGGGCTAGGGACGTTCTTTCTAGTTGGCGGGCCTCCGTAGATTTTTTAAATCGTAATTCGGTTTATGAGTCCCAGTACAGCTGCAGTGTTCTACTTCCCTGTGCTGTCTTTGGTAGGCGACTCTGGATTGACTGTCTACGATCATCCACGAAAGTAGGCTGAGTGAAAGAGGGATCTATAATTTTTTTTAATACATTCTTAGTTTTTGACATTACAATAATTTAACCATCTTAGAATTGAAATTCAGCACAAGGCCACTACTAGATTGTTAATTTTAGTAACAAAATTAAGGTTACTAATTTGAAAAATAATTTTCTATGCTAACACCCATAGCAATCTTTTTCGTCCATCGGTATACAAAGGTTGTAAAAAAGACGTAAAAATTCGTGCATCCAAATTCAAAAGTTACCTTAATTGATATAAATATAATACGTTCGTAAAATTCCCATACAAGCTCACTAAGATATAAACAAACTCAGTCCACACTTAAAGTTGGGGGGTTGATCTCAAATAGCACTTAGGCAGGGGACAGTGGCGTAGCGCAAAATCCCAGGGCCCCCCAGCAAAATTTATGTGTGGGCCCCTCTCCCCAAAAATAACCTCGTGAGAAATTGCAAAAAGTAAAAAAATGGCACTGCTTTTTTAAAATGCATTATTTTGCTTTCTTTCTACTTACGGTATCGATAAAAATAGTAGATGGACAGTGACGACGTCAGGTATATTTGATGCAATCGCATTGTTCGTAACTAGTATTTCAAAAGTTCCAATATTTCTAGAATCGAATTAGGATCACTTAGCGTTGTTAATTATTTTCTAAAAACCTTCGAAAACTTAACATATGCGACGGAAAATCGTCGGTCAAATCGTCTTTTAATTGTATACCGGCACAATGATTGGAATGATTGGGCTGATTAGAATAATTTGTCATCAGTAGCACTCGTCAACTCACAGTTAGGAAATTAAACCTCTAAACAACACTGTCCATTCCTTGAAATAGGCTTTTCAGTTGGCACGTGTCACATTCGAAATATTGGAGTAGAAATCCACTTGTTGGCCAGTTGGGTGGTGGGTGCGGGGTACAGGTGTGCCCAGTGGTCAATTGCGCTGAATTTGTCAACCGTTTTTATTTTTATAAGGCCAAATCGTTGAACAAAATCTATTTTAGACTTTTGTTTGTGTAAAAATTAAAAATATAATTTTATCTACATTTTCATTTTCTTGTATGTCTCGGAAATAATTGTTTTGACTTTTTCAAACAAGAAGCCAAAATGGCCCCAAATTGCCCGTTTTGGTTAAAACCTATATATCTTGGGGGGTGGGGGAGAGATATCTGACAATTGTTGATATCTTCAAAGAGTTCGTGAGAACGATTCCTCGTTACCCCTGCTACAAGCAAAGATCAAGTCCATACTTTTACCCCTGCTACAAGCAAAGATCAAGTCCATACTTTTCGACTGCAAACAACTTAAACAATCAATATTGTTCCTAAAATAAAAGATTGTATGACAACCATCATTACAAATTCGAACGTGCCATTTCTTTTCAATTGTTTTTTGCTTTCTCTTCTTTGTTTTTTGACGTGGAGATAATTTTAGAGAGCGCGATCATTACGTCTGTCAAGAAGTCGTTGAGTTGAGTGGGACATAGATTCCTATTGCTGGAAACTGAAAACCCAAGTGTCAGTCATAAAAGGCTTTTTGAAATAATTGTTAGTAATAATTTCAATTTTTTACTCTGTACACGATTATCAATCAACTCATATTTTGGCCCATGATCTCAGCTTGACCCAAGCCTTGCTTGGGTCACCGCTACGCCACTGGCAGGGGACCACGGGAAGGGTCACGAAGTTATTTAAAATTTATTAAAAACTGTATTATATTGTATTATATAATACAGGACGATATATAATATTATATACTGGGTTGGTCACACTCACTTTCGGTCAGGATTGCCAATAGTTGCTGTGAACCGTGGATCTCATGCATTACAAATTATCTTCAAATATTGTAAATGTTACTATTGAAGTGAATTAACCCGGTTTCAACACGCTTTTGTTGATACCCATATCAATAGAGTTGGTTAGAGCTAGTTTTTCATTACTGTACTATAGTTGTTCCAAAGCAAGTAAGCAGATGTTGACGTCACCGGCAGGTGGATTACAGCCAATCAGCGGTCCCCGATTTAAAATACTGATCGCACATTGGCCCGCCGAAACGGCGCGCATCTGCATGCTTACTTGCTTCGGAGCAACTACATTAATTGAGGTACACACTGTTAGTAATTGGATTTAAAATGTATATACTATCTTGGTTTGAATTTCATTGAACAATGTACGGTTTAAATTGCTATAAGAAGTAAGTGTGTGCCACCAACCCGACGACCAAACTATTACCCACAAAGAACGTATTAATTGACAAAAGGAGCGGCATGTAAAACACTTATAAGCCGTGTTTTCCTTTGAATTTTAACTTTTATACCTTTAAATAATTTTCAACATACATATACAATGGGATTTTTAACATATGGGCCATCACTTAAATTTTATAAAATTTTATTTGCGTAGTAAAAATTAAAAAAAAAATTGAATAAAAACAAAATGGTGGTTCAAATTTAAGTAAACTTTCTCATGCAATATGTTGAGGTTATCATAACAATAAAAAAAATATATAAAAATATGTTGCAATTAGTTTGAGGCTAGGGCCCTTTTTGACGTATTACGATTCCAGTATAGGAAATGAGAAGGTGGTGTGATGCAATTGATCATCATGGGCAGGTTGTTCGAGTTGTAATTTTTTGCCCATACACCACTCTCCCGAGTATCTAGCTCCGACAGTACAGTCCATCGTGTGATGTGTCTGGGGTGGGGGTGATCATATGCTCACTTGCCGGAGACGACAGTACAGTGACTACAGTCCATCGTGTGATGTGTCGGGGGGGGGTGATCATAGCCACTTGCCGGGGCGACAGTACAGGACTACAGTCAACCCCCCCTGTGATGTGTCTGGGGGGGGGGGGTCCCCTATGCTCATTGCCGGAGAGACAGTCAGTGACTACAGTCCATCGTGTAGTGTCTGGGGTGGGGGTTAATTTCACTTGCCGGAGACGACAGTACAGGACAAGCCATGTGTGATGTGTCGGGGTGGGGGTGATCATATGTCACTTTCCGGAGACGACAGTAAGTGATACAGTCCATCGGGATGGTTGGGGGGGGGTGATCATATGCCACTTCCGGGAAGACAGACAGTGACTACGTCCACGTGTGATGGTCTGGGGTGGGGGTGTCATAGCTCACTTGCCGGGGGGGCGCAGTAAGTGACTACAGTCCATGTGTGATTTTGGGGTGGGTGATATATGTACTTGCCCGGGACGACAGTTCAGGGCTCATCCATCGTGGATGTGTTGGGGGGGGGGTGATCATATGCCACTTGCCGGGGGTCGCAGTACAGTGATACAGTCCCTCGGTGATGTGTTTGGGGGGGGGGATCCATGCTCACTTTCCGGAGCGACGTACAGTGATACAGCCATCGTGTGAGTGTCGGGGTGGGGGGTGATATAGTCACTTGCCGGAGACGAAGACAGTGATACAGTCCATGTGGTGTGTTGGGGGGGGGGTGATCAATGCTCACTTTCGGGGCGACAGTACAGTGACTACGTCCCGGTTTTGTTTTGTATGGGGGTTTTTGGGGGGGATCATATGCTCACTTGCCGGAGGGCGACATTAAGTGACTACAGTCCCTCGTGTGTGTGCGGGGGTGGGGGTGATATATCCACTTGCCGGGGTCGACAGTACAGGACTACAGGTCCATCGTTGATTTGTGTCTGGGGGTGGGGTGATTTCATATGCTCACTTTCCGGGGTCGCAGTACAGTGCTACAGCCATCGGTGTGATGTGTCGGGGGTGGGGGGGATCAATGCCCCTTGCGGGACGACAGTACAGTGATACAGTCCATGTGTGATGTTTGGGTGGGGGGAATATGCTCACTTTCCGGAGGGCAAGTACAGTGAATACAGTCCATCGGGGTTTGAGTGCTGGGTGGGGGTGATAAAATGCTCACTTCCGGAAACGACATACAGTGACTACAGTCCCTCGTGTGATGTGTCTGGGGTGGGGGTGATCATATGCTCACTTGCCGGGGTCGTGCCACGTGACTTCGTCGAGAACAATGAGGATCAAGTGTTTGATGGCTCTTGTAATGGAGGAGCGTGGCTGCGACAACTCGACGTTCATGGCAGGGGGGGGGGGGGCGTGCAGGATAGTTCTCAGCCAACGCGTTATTACAATACTGATGAGTTGGGTAGGGGCCTCAGTTTCAGATCAGCCCAAACATAGTTGCATGGATTGATCTGATTGATCTCCGCATGGATGTGGCCGGCGCGTATTGGACGCTTTACGAGTGAGGGAATGAGTTTATGAAGTTCACGACTTTGTGGATAATACACCACAAAGTGATGCAATGAATGATATTCGCGAGAAATATTCCTTTGATTGTACCCAAAAACTTGGCAGATCTAAGTTCAGAGATTTTGAAGGTCCCCTACAAATTTCTTCAAGATCGCAAATGCTGTTTGCCGGTAGAGAGCAAACAATCAGACAAAAGCAAACAAAAAAGGTCAGAGCTATTTTTCTCATGGTAAGTGAAATGGGAGTCTTCGCTTCGCTCATCTAACAGTCCAAAATGATGATTTGAATATTAATTGATTTTATATCATCTTTTATTCATTTTGAAGTGCAACAAAAGACCAAAATATTGATTTTGCTGAGGGAATGTCCCAGTCCAGACACATTCTTCCACGACCTTTGTGTTTGAAATATCCCTTTATATAAGTTACACAAAGATAGAGCAAGCAAATATCCAGACAGTGAAGACGAGGTCAAAGTCTTTAGAACCCTTGCGGTTGATGACCCCGGCGCAGCTTTGTCAAGGGATTAGGGGTGGGCAGCTGGACTAACGGTTCTGTCAACCATCCATCTCCTATCTTCTGCTATCCTTTGTCCGGCAAATTATGTTTGTGGTGTGTACTCTTCTTTATTTGGCTGTGGACATTATGAGTAAAACATTAAATAAGAAAAGAATAATATAATGACCCCAATTTGGAGTGTATTGGTTTGAGGTATTCACCAGCCAGTGTCGCGACTTCCGATGCGTTTCTGCTGGGACGGGTTACCTTGCATTGTTTGATTGGTTGTCCTAGTTTAGCCTTGGATGCTGAAAATATTGCGGCTTGGAGTCAGGGGCGAGGGGGCGAAACGGACAATTGTACCGTTTGTTTGTACCTCGCTCTTGTAAGGCCGATTGTAGACTATGGCAGTGTTATCTGGTCTCCTTACCATGTAACCAAAATTCAAAGCGTAGAGAGGCTGCAACAACGGTTAATAAAGTGGTTCTGTGTTGACTATCACAGGAAAGATTACCCAAACCACTGTAAAAACAATAAGTTGCAGTCACTAGAATCCAGACGGTTGACTTCGGATATTATATTTCTTCAAAGGCTAGTGAGAAACGAAATAGACTGTCCTGGTTTGCTAGAGTTGATTTCTTTCAATACCCCTAGTAGGCGTTCACGCCACACTAACCTCTTCTACACATCAAAATCTAGAATAGATCTACACAAAAACTCTGTGGTTATCCGTGTTAGAACAGTTATAAACAAGGATATCTAAATCTCATAATGGAATTAACCTGGACTTATTTGCTGACACCATTGCACAAACCAAGAAAAAGTGCTTTCAAACTTTGTAAATAAATTGTTTATCCGCATGCATGCATCTGCAATGTAAAACTGTTCATAGAGTAGGATTCAGCCTAGATTGAACGACCTTCAAAGTTGCATTTGTTTAAATCGGCATAACCAACACAGGAAAAATAAAATTGCTAGCATCATTTTTTTACTCCGTGCGCTGCGTGCGTGTGGCGAGGTGACGAACTAGGTGTATGTCAACAGACCATTCCAAACGTTGGAGGTTATGTTTCATTAGGATACTGTCATTGCGTGTTATGTTTTGTCACTGAGTTCTTTTGGATATTAAAATTCTTTGTCTTATATTATTGTTATTTATATTAATCATCACAATTCTATTTGCATAAAAATTGAACTAGACCCTAGGGCAAGGATACTATTATACACTTCGTTCTAGCCTAGCCTAGGGCCAGGCCCAAGGATACTAATATATTTACGTTGGCTAGGCCTAGTCTATGCAATTTCTCTTTGGTGGTTGGAGGGTGGGGGGGGCAAAAGCCTAGGCCTAGCAAAGGCCTAGCTTCAACATGCAGCCTATCTATGATGCAGGCTAGGCTAGCTTGATCTAGTCCTACATTGATAAAACCGGGAAATTCTTGTGATATGTGTTCAATTTGGGGAAATTAGGCCTAGCCTACGCGTAGCCTAGCATCGGCCAACCCAGGTAGTGTAGCCTAGGCCTAGTATTTATAGCCCTACCTCCAAAAGGAATATTAAAAGTATTTTTTCTAAACTATAACCGTTGTCTTGTACGTATTACTGTTTAGGTACCTAGGCCCTACCTAATTGGTTTGGCTTACTAGGGCCTAGACTGTTTTTTTCCCGCGGGCCCTAAAGACCTACTTTACTTCAACATAAGACAATTGATAGACGTACTCATTCATCAGACCTAAAAATATTATTAAATCAATACTTAGGCTAGGCCTACATAACATTAAAATATTATTAATTAATAATTAGTCAAGCCCAGAACTCAGAAGAGCAACCAAGTAAAGAAATTAGTCAGAAACAAGATTAAAGCAGACGACGTAGGCTAGGGCCTATCTGTGCTGAACAGACGACAGGCCTTTAGTAATATTTTAGCTGATTGTATGAAAGTGGTATTGGAAGATCGCTCATTGGTCAATAAAATAAAACCATTGTTGTCAACGTGAAAACGAATAATGACTCGACATTGTTTGTTATTTATTACTTTTAATGAATTTGAAAGTCCAGATTACATTAAATTAATCTTGTAAACAATAATTTAGTATTTTTATATAATAATGCACCGTGTATAATTCATTATTTTTTTTAAAAGTACATTTTCAATTAGACCTCTAATTTTGTTCTAGTGGTTCACATGAAAAATGGCCGCCGAACAGTGTCAAAAGGTCATTCAAAGTTGTGTGAATCCTACTCTACTAACACTGTAAACAAATTGCAAACAAACATAAAACCGCTCACCCACACACTATAACAACAAACATTACTGATACAATATAATGCACTGTAAATACCGCTAAAATTAAGTTATCTTACTTTCGTACCTAGAATAAGATAAGATGTCATCACTGTATTATGTATAATTTAGTTTCGATAAATTAAGTTTGATCTTAATTATTTGAACTGTTAAATTTTAACATTTTATGTTACAAGATTTCATTGATAAGGTGTCCTGTATTACAGTATAATATCTCATCATTGCTAATCGCCAGTGTACATTACACTTTATCAAATCCATGTATCTCTGGAACTTTGTTCTGTTATGGATAAATAAATAAACAGACAAACAAACAAACAGACAGAGGTCTCGGGTTTAAATCCCGTCGAGACCGGCAATCCTGACAGAAGGTATTTCCGGGGTTTTCCTAAGACGTTAGTGCGAATGCAAGGGATTCTTACATCCCGTCACAATAATAATTATTGGTGTCTAACTGTAGGTATATTGGAGTTTGTACAATTGTACTTGGATTATCCATTGGAGTAAGTACAATCCCCCCAAAATACAAAAATTTGTAAAAAAAAAACGGCAGCCAAGCTCTCCTTCCAAAATCTTCGGCTGTGAATACTGTGAGATATAGAAGTTGAGCCAAGCATTTCATTCTTTCTCCCTAGTTTCGCATTGAAAAGAAGTAAGATCATTTCACCTGTTGACGAGCGTCAAACCAACCATTTTCGTTGTAAAAAAAGTAAAAATTTTAAACTCAAAATCATGAAAAATTACTTGGCCATTGACTTTTTAGAGTCCTCGTACCAAAATCAATAGCCAAGTAATTTTATTATGATTTTGAGTTAAATATTTTTACTTTTTTTTACCACGAAAATGGTTGGCTTGGCGCTCGTCAACAGGCGAAATGATCTTACTTCTTTTCAATGCGAAACTAGGGAGAAAGAATGAAATGCTTGGCTCAACTTCTACATCTCACAGTATTCACAGCCGAAGACTTTGGAAGGAGAGCTTGGCTGCCGTTTTTTTTTTTTTTTTTTTTACAAATTTTTGTATTTTGGGGGGATATCACATCTTTTTGTTGTTTGTATCATATCAAGGAGTGAAATACGTGTAAAGGTGGATGCAGTGCCTTTTAAAACAGATTGTCTAGAAACAAAAGCTACCATATTTTGTTTTTGTTTACAATCTGTAGTTGGCAACAAACAATGTTTTTATTAAATTTCCTACGGTTAAAGTCGTCTTGGGTGTTTGTATGAATGATTTGTTAACCTGAATATAACACATTTACGCATAATTTTAATCAGCAATTAAAATATTAAAATTGTATTAAATACGACCTAAAGTTTTTCCCAAAGGGTAGGGAACAGTGGGGGTGAAATATCGCTTGCCTCCTGGCGGATTATTTTTCATATTATTATGTACCATCATGCCAAATTTCATGCTGATAACTCATTCGGTGCCTTCATGGTGAATGCTGGAAATCAAGGTAAAAATAACATAAACTATTAGGGATGGGGGTTGAAAAAATGTGGTTCCGGAAATGAGAATAGGCCGATTGGGTTAAAACACACTAAAACATAATTTACTAATTTGAATAAAAAATCAATTTTGGGTTAGAGCTATGAATTATTTCAATTTTAGGGGATGATTTAGGGGGTGTTGGGGGTGGAATATCGCTTGCCTCTCGGCGAATTATTTTTCATATTAGTATGTACCATCATGCCAAATTTCATGCTGATAACTCATTAGGTGCCTTCATGGTGAATGCTGGAAATCATGGTAAAAATAATATAAACTATAAGGGATGGGGGTTGAAAAAATGGGGTTTAGGAAATGAGAATAGGCCGATTGGGTTAAAACACATTAACACTAATTTAATAATATTTGAATAAAACTCAATTTAGATATGGCTATGAATTATTCAATTTTAGGGGTGTTGGGGGTGGAATATCGCTTTCTTCGGCGGATTATTTTCTATTTATGTACCATAGTCAAATTTTGATGATAACCATTGGTGCTTCGTGGGAAGCGGAAATCAGTAAAATATAAACTATTAGGAGGGGGTGCAAAATGGGTTTAGAATGAGATAGCGATTGGTTAAATAAAACATTAAAATAATTACTAATTGAAATAAATTCATTTTGGGTTAGAGCTATGAATTCCAATTTTGGGGGATGATTTAGGGGGTGTTGGGGGTGGAATATCGCTTGCCTCTCGGCAAATTATTTTTCATATTAGTATGTACCATCATGCCAAATTTCATTCTGATAACTCATTAGGTGCCTTTTCTCGAATGCTGGAAATCAAGGTAAAAATAATATAAACTATAAGGGATGGGGGTTGAAAATTATTCCAATTTTAGGGGGTGTTGGGGGTGGAATATTGCTTGCCTCTCGGCGGATTATTTTTCATATTTTTATGTACCATCATGTCAAATTGCATGAAGATAATTCATTAGGTACCTTCGTGGTAAATGCTGGAAATCAAGGTAAAAATAATATGAACTATTAGGGATGGGGGTTGACAAAATGTGGTTTATATAATGAGAATAGGGGATTGGGTTAAAACACATTAGAACATAATTTTAATAACTAATTTGATTAAAAATTCAATTTTGGGTTTGAGCTATGAATTATTTTAATTTTAGGGGATGATTAAGGGGTTGTTGGGGGTGGAATATTGCTTGTCTCTGTCAGAATTCCCCCCCCCCCCAACCAACCAACCAACCAACCAGCCAGCCGAAAGATTTTCGTTGATTTTTACGCACTTTTTTTAACACAGAACGGGTTATCGGATCGGGCTGATTTTTTTTTTGGTATGTCATGGACCACATATCAGGTCATATACCGAGTTTCAAGATTGTAAATCTTTCGGGACGGCGTGTGCAGATAACTGAAAACCCCCTAACTCGGGTAGGAGTAAACAGGGTCGAGTTATCATCGCCTATAGCAGTCGCGTGCGCTTGGCTGCGGGCGAACGACCGTCGCCCTAGATAATACCTATACGAGACCTGCATGCATTGCACCCTGGGCTGCAGGTTTCACACGAAAAATTATAAACATTATTTAACGAATGTTATACTTACCTACGGCCAAATGAGTAAGATTTTCAAAATGTATCATTGATTTCATAATTGGATGAGCGCAGTGACTGTATATCGAAGAATTCAATTCGATTTTGAATAAAAAATTGCATAGGTGTTATTTTAATGTTTTGTTTGTCTATTCGCGCACTAACGGGCATAGGCCAACACCTATCTTAATGACATTTGCAGGGGATCTAGGAAATCTGTTAATTAACGTCTGCCCCTTTTTGACGTTTTAGGTACAATCGAAGAAATATCTCTAATGCAACTCATACATTTGATTTTCGATTTTTGTACAGGTTTTTTAGAATTCTGCCGGGAAAAGGACTATAGGCCTACTACATTTTCAGGAGACTTTCGAAATCTCCGATCTTAGAATATGCTAGGCTAACGTTTCTGCGTATACTGTATCAAATAAATTTCTATTATTAAAATGCGTGCTAAATATGCCCCATCTTCCGCACTCTGTGTATGCCTGTTGTACACGATATTTGAATATACGATGCTCAAATAATACATCTTATATAATTATGCTGATGTGCGTTGCTTCCACACTGGCAGACACTGTGCCTAGCACGCTCGTAGAAGAACAGCGATGCATCGCTCGTGAGTGAAGCGCCGGCATGACCAGGGGGAGGGGGCAATCGCATTCATCAGTACCAAGGGGAAATAAATTATAGTACACCTGTATTGGATAATAGTCAAGTTAACACATTTTAAAGACAATTGCTAACTTGATACTAGGCCCTACTTTCTGTTTCGATCACATAGGCCTACAAGTTTAGCTTCTAAGCCCATTCCATTTCATCTATGATAGATGCATGCATATTGCATAGCACAAATGCAGTTGTAGGATCTGAAGCCAATGACCTGTTTGACAAGACACGCTTCTAGTTCTAGCGAGACCTCGCTATCTCCATCTTACGGCCCGGGTGACACTACGTCTTCTAACCGCACGCGCGCGCTTCAGCGTGTCCGAGAAGACGAGGCCCGGGGGTGACACTACGTCTTCTAACCGCACGCGCGCGCTTCAGCGTGTCCGAGAAGACGAGGCCCGGGTGACACTACGTCTTCTAACCGCACGCGCGCGCTTCAGCGTGTCCGAGAAGACGAGGCGAGATCAGCCACAAGTCCGGCACATTTATTGTTTTTGGATTATTAGCTTTCCTATTGTAATAATTCGTGTTTGTAATAACGCGGTTAAATCAGTCCAATTTGGCATTGCAACGTATAGACAGTGTCGTAGGAACCGGGTAGGGGGAGGGGGGGCAAAACTAACGTGAGATAAATATTAATCCCAGAATTTCCGTAGAAAATATGCACATACTTATACAATTCAACGGTCACCGTGGTGAAACGAATATGTTTGCCTATGCTTCGTCATTACATATATAAAAATTAGATTGAAATTTACTAAAATGGACCACTTTACGTAAAATTTTTTTAGTTTTTAGATCGCAGATAGATGCTGTAAAACATCGTTTACAGAGTACGAGTGCAGTTGAAACATGACGAAATAACTGTAGTAGGCCTATGGTGAATTTTTATGCGTCTTCTTCGGCGAATGGGCCTCCGGCGGCTTGGGCTTTGCCCCAGTCCCCAGCTCACAGTTGCAGCCCACAAAATATACTAATAAATTTGCAGGACAGTATACGTAGAGTGTGCTGAACTGCTAATACTAGCTGTGCAAAAAAGCGCATCTTTCACCACGTCATGTTGAAAGAGGTCCTACGCGACTGGACATGCATTAAATTCGGATCCAGCAAGCAGTCAAAGTTTCAATGGCGACATTTTTGTATAGGCTACTAAACAGTAGACACTCGACTACAACAATGAAAAATAATTGAATTGAAGGACGAACTAACGAATAAGGCTATCAATGATTAAATTTACCTTAATGACCTTTGATTTGACAATGACTTTCAAGTTTATGCCAGTAGGTATGCAACTTCTTCAACACTCAACAAACTAAAACACTGCAAGTTTATAAAAATTGAAAGTCGCGGATATGGCAACTACCCACCAACAAGTTTATTTGTGATAACACTTTTATCCCACACTTTTCTCAATTTCTATAAATTTGCGATATTTTAGTTTGTTGATGTAGTTCAATTTAGCAAACACATCCAGTATCCGGGTTCCCGGTGTCAACCCTAAATTATTACAGGAGTTCGCGCTACGGTGCGTGGTGCTTGGTAAGTGAAAGAACGGGCAGTTGCTCCAGCCCCAGGTTGTCAAGAACCAAGTGGTCCGAGCCGAGCCGAGGTGGATGTTGCGCGGGAGTCTCTGCATTACTCTCAGAACCAGCAGTTGCTCCACCCCAGGTTGTCAAGAACCAAGGGTCCGGCCGAGCCGAGGTGGATGTTTCGCGGGAGTCTCTGCATTACTCTCAGAACCAGCGCCGCAGATGATAAATCCCTAATCTGCGCTGCACTCGGCCTCCGAATACAGCTCGAGCTCAGCTTATTCCTAATCCTGCCCATGCAGGGAAGCAAAGGTGGCAACCCCCGATTATAACGCTATCACCTGGGCCGCGATCCCCCCGCTCTATCCGTGATTTACAACCTAATAATCTTTATTAGAAATGACAAACGAGGGTGGTTGGGATTTCACATCTGATTTCGTTTTGCACCTGTGAGAGTGAAAGAACTGTAGCTTTACCCTCGAGATGGCCACATACACACTTCATTATTCTCTCTTTGTGCGAGGCAGTCCCTTCTGTTGGGCCCACTTTCAACCCAGCCCAGGTGAACAGGAGCAAACACTCGCACCCTGCATGGCCGGGACTCGAACCCACATCACACGGCACATGCAGACGACGGGACAAGACCGCAGGACAATATTAGTTTTGTAACTTCATTATTTTTAATGTTTATTATATCCGATATCGTTGTTCTTTTCGCATGCACGTTTTGGTGTATATAGACGAAAAGTTTTCTACTAATTCTATTACTAATATACTAGGAAAACGCTAAAGTCCCGCCGCGTTGATGGATTAGCGTTTTTTGTAAGTTTTTTGTTTGCGTTTTGTGCGTTTGTTCGCACTTTTCCTTTGCAAGTGCTTTTTGAATGCATTGTAGGTGATTGTTGTCAAGTTTCTATTGTTACTTGTTAATTGGTATTATAAATTTCAAAAAACTCATATTAAAACCTTTATTTCTGTGGATTCTGACTAAACTTTTTCACCATAACCTTAATGTCAATGTGAAATCTGAACGTTGTAGCCCCACCCGTTTGGTCAGAATCGGCCCAAATGTGACGAAAATATCGCACTAAAAATTGAAAAACTAATATTAAAACCTTTATTTCTATAGATTCTAGCTAACTTTTTCAACTTTTTCTTTCAAAAGGTACTACATCACCATAATCTTAATGTCCATGTGAAATATGAACGTTGTAGCCCCACCCGTTTGGTCAGAATCGGCAAAATGTGACGAAAATATCGCACTAAAAATCGAAAAAAATCGTAAAAGTACGATATTCATGAGAAATATTTCTTCGATTGTACCCAAAAACAATACACCTCTAAGTTCAGAGAAAACGAAGGCCCCTAAAATTTTCATCAAGATCGCATATGCCGTTTGCCCGGTAGAGAGCGAACAAACAGACAGAAGAGAAAAAAAAAACACCCGAGCTAAATCTTTTGGGGGGTCAGTGAAATTGAAGTCTTCGCTTCCGCTCGCTACGCTCATCCAACTAAGATATAGTCAATATGAGGCTAGGCGCGTGGGAACGTTTTGAAATATATGGGGGGTGGGGGGAAATTATTAGCAGATATTGTTGGCGGAAGCTGGGGTCTGTCTGGGGCAAAGCCCAAGCCGACGGAGGCCCTTTCGCCTCAGTCGATAAAAATTTCACCATATACTACAGATATTTCGTCATGTTTTAACTGCACTCGGACTCTGTAAACGGTGTTTTACAGCAACTATCTGCGATCTAAAAACTAACAAAATGATCGTGAAGTGGCCCATTTTAATAAATTTCAACCTATTTTTTTTATGTAATGACGAAGCATACAGGCAAACATAATATTCGTTTTACCAAGGTAACTGTCGAATTGTATAAGTAGTGTATGTGCGTATTTACTACGGAAATTTTTGGATTAATATTTAACTCACGTTATTTTGCCTCCACCGATCCTACGCCACTGTGTGAGGCGTAATGTTGTTTGGAAATGCTACGAGATGACTCTTCTACTCTGCGTTACTACGCCGCTGTGTTGCTGCGAAGCCGCCCATCATTTATCCTCCAGTCTGCGCCTTGTACCTTGCGTTGTCCGACTCCGAGTCGCCATTCTATGGAATAGCCATTCCTCCAAGTGCCGATATTATATATCGAATAAGATTCAAACTCTGGGCTTTTCTGTAACAACCTTTTATTTTCTACATCATAATATAATTTTTGGATGAGCGTAGCGAAGATTCCATTCTACTACACTGGAAAAAAAAATCCGGAATGTTTTTTTCTTTTTTTTTCTTTTTTTTGTATTTTTGGCTGTTTGTTATCACGATTCCGGCAAAACTGATACTCCAATTGCGATGAAATTTTCTGGAGACCTTTGAAATCTGCCACGTACGAAAAATCGGTCGAAAAATTATTTCTCATGAAAATCGCCATTTTACGATTTTTTCATTTTAGTTTTTTGTTTTTGTTTGTATTTTTGTGTGTTTGTTTACACGATTCCAGCTAAACGGATACTCCAATTGTGATAAACTTTCCTGGAGGCCATCGAAATCTTTGAACTTAGAACTGCCACGTTTTTTAGCGCAATCGAAAAATTATTTCTCGTGAAAGTGCAATTTTAGGATTTTTTCGATTTAAAAAAAATATCTTCGACTTATAACACCTACTTGCTTTATCCGATTGTAATGAGTTTTTTACAGAACCTCAATTTTATGAATTAATAATTAATATATTCGTGTAAAATTTGAGCGTAATCGAAAATTTCATTCTCATGAAAATCGCAATTTTACGATTTTTTTCGATTTTTAAAATTTCTTCGACTTATAACACCTACATGCTTTATCCGATTGTAATGATTTTTTCACAGAACCTTAATTTTCTAAATTCCTGTGAAATTTGAGTGCAATCGAAAAATTATTTCTCATGAACACATGGCAGCTCAACGCACCAATTAGGCTCATCCAACAACGAGCCTGAAAAAGCGTTTACGAAACTTCCTAGTATCTATCACGTGACTAATAAAGTACTATTCCGATTTCATCATAATGGAAATTATTTTTACTGTCAAGTTTTAAACTTATTTCATTCATTAGACATGCCTCATTAATTGTGAAGGGATTGTGTAATTTGGATTTGTGGTGTATCTTGGAATTAGTGTATTAATGTATTTTTTATTATTGTAATTTACCTGTCCCATGAGAGGACAGGTCTGCCAGTGTAGGGCTGTTGACATCTCCGTGCAATTACAATCTCATTAGCCTAAGTTCTTATGTGACGTTGTAGATAGAGGTGTGTGTTTTTTTATTTAATTTAATTTAACCGAAATAACACCGCTAAATGCTAATAACACCAAATTCACCCTAATTTGTAACATAAAACCATATAATAACATTCGCTTTAAAAATAACGGTTAATTCTATTCTTAGTCACTTTTCACTACCAACTTCCCAATAAAAACAAGCTAAAACGAAAACAATATTTTCAATTTAAAAAACATGATTTTCCTTGCATAGTTCTAGTGTTTCCACTTTTGGCGGCTGCAGGAGCAATCACTAGGTGGTATATGCGAGATAGAAACTGTGGTGACTTTTGCACATATTGCAAATCCCTATGGATTTTAAGTGATATGATTGATTATATCACTGTTTTGCAATGCGAGAAATGCGAAAATACAATAAAACCATTTATTTTCAACACATCTCTAGTTACAGAGAAAGCATAAACTTGTATTTATATTTTGTATTTACAGTTTACACAAGTGAGTATCGTACATACATAGCTATTGTACCATCTCTGGCCGATAATTTGAAAGTCGAAGAAACATGGCTGAAAAGTTTTCTGAATGAAAGAGGGCCTTACTTAAAACGAAAAAAATATTGGGGGGGGGGGACATAACCTCACTATTAGCCATTACATGTATTTTTTTGACAAAAGTGTAGCCAGCACAGCACAGCTAGTGCAAAATTAAATTTTGAGAATCCGTTTTTTGGATATAGGCCTAGTTTATAAACATCTTTAGCTACAGCTATATGGACAAATAGATTTCTGAAAATACTGTTGGTGTATACGATTTTCTTGTCAAACGGTACAAATACCAATTTTTTTCGCACGTTTAACATTCTGAAGTGAAAGGGGATGGGTTTGATTTATTTGGATTATGGACGCGTCAACCGTTAGGTCATAATGCACTACTCTAGCCTAGGGGATGTGGGGAGGAGGGCCCCTGGCCCCCTGCTGGTCAGAACCAGCCACGGGTTAGCGGAGGAGAGGGGTTCCGGGTTCTCACGCCGCGGTCGTCATGATCTTTGTCTTGTCGTGTTGTCATGGTCATCGTCGTCGGGGAGGTCGTCAAGGGAAGGGTGCTAGGGCCCTGACGATGACTGCCAGAGCTCGCCTCTAGTTTCGGGGAGTAATATACTCCACTCTTACTAGCTGATGTTTGCGAGGTGGACTTTTTCTCTTGAATCGCCTTTTACGATAAGCAGAGCCATGCTCTGGCCCAATTCTACCCCGGGCCCAGACGGGGGTATAGAAAGAAGTGGGGGGAATTCCCCCTCCCTTCCTATGCGCCTAATCCATCCTTTATCCTGCTGTGCATTGCATCATTCATACTGTGTGAAATGTGTGTCGCCTTCTAACGCGCAGTGTCTTGTTTTCAGGTGAAAAGCCGTTCAAGTGTGAGTTCGAGGGCTGTGATCGCAGGTTTGCCAACTCCAGCGACAGAAAGAAACACTCCCACGTCCACACCTCCGACAAGCCGTACACCTGCCGGGTGTCTGGCTGCGACAAGTCCTACACCCACCCCTCGTCGCTCAGGAAACACATGAAGGTATTATACCTACACATGCACTCTAGTATCTAGACGGAAAGGAAGAAGTCCATCGGCTCTTCTTAGTTTACATTATATTTACGTTCTTTTTATTTCACGTTCCTGAGAAAATCTATCATTTTGAAAGCTCTTTTCTCTCCCCTATCGGCCCAATTATAATAAATAAATAAATAAATAACACACACACACACACACATACCTCCCCTATCGGTTCAATTATAAATAAATAAATAAATAAATAAATAACACACTCACACTGGCCCGACTTTGCCTCCCTGTTACACAAATCGGTCTTGCCAACTTCTCTCGTGATGCCAAGAGCAAGGTAAAAGTACAAGGATATTCTTTGGTGTGTCCAAGAGCACAAGCTACAGGCTACTTCAAGGAGGGAAGGGCTCCCGCTCCCTACAAAGCCCGTCTGAAGTCCCGGGCTCCTCCAGCAGTATGCTTGGCACTTGGGCGTGGGACGATTCACTGCTCTAGGGCAAACTGGTGCGAATATAAATATTTTTAAAACTACATTATAAATGGATTTTGAACCCAGTCTTTTAAATCATATAATTACGCCTAATTACTGAAACAGATTACATTGCAGATGATGTTTTTATCACAAAAGAAGATCAGTAACATGCTTTGTGCTGGAACTACGGCGTTCTTGGCCCTTCTTTGTCTTCTTGGCTCGCCTCGTCCAATAAGTTACGCGCCACAAGCAGAACGTGGCGTTCAATACAATTAATGATTTGATCCATGTCGATAAATTATTACTGTGCACGATACAGTTTTGAACACGCTTAATAATTTTACCATTCTCAAAAATCATCCAGTGGAATTAGGCCTTCATCATAGTGGATATCTATAGGCTACTAGCACCTACGTCACAAATCGAGAATGAGGGGCATTCTCCGCTTAGAGCCCAACTGATGGACAAGCAACCATCGTTTCGCAAGTGGACGCCTGCTGAACGTCGCACAACTTATCACGCTCTAGCTTTTACCCTATTCATTATTGGGAAAAAACTTAAGAGGAATAATATTTAGCAAACATATCATTCCTTCTAATAGCGATTATTTTGAATTTTTAGACAAACGTTAACGTGTTATATCGATGTGCGTATTGAAATAACATTTAAACTGTTACTTGTTTTTTATGAAATTAAATAAAACAACTTCAATTGACAAAAACCTAGTGATCGGATTTTGACAAGACCTCTTTCAAAATATTCATCGGACTGTTTAGACAAGAAATAAATAAACTTTCTAGATAGAAAGTGCACAGAACGAAAATTTATAGCATAGGGTAATATGCATGGTATGTGTTTTCATCTAAAATACGCGCTTTTGACGTGCGGATGAGCCGTGAAAAACTGCACGCTATGCTGTAAAATTTCGTTCAGTGCATTTTCTATCGAGAAAGTTAACTTATTCTTTTTGATAGTTGGATGCATATTTAGAGAAAATTCTTGTTGAAATCCGATCAGTAGTTTTTTTATCAATTGAAGTTGAGAAGACTTAAAGTTGTTGATAAATTTGTCATTTATAATGCGTAACTTGTTATAACAAGCTAACGGTTCTGTTAAAAAGTTCGAGATAATCGCCATTAGAAGGAATCATGTGTTTGCTAAATAAATAATGAATAGGGTAAAAGTTAGAGCGTGATCTTTGTTGAGCCGTTCACCAGGCGTCAACTTGCGAAATGAGGCTGCTTGTCCATCAGTTCGGTTCGCGGCCACTTGCCGGCGCGCTGTGACGTCACGTGTAACGTGAGGCTTCTCTATACGTTTGTGTTAATTGCAGCCTAATTGCAACAAACATTTCCTAGAACTAAGGGTTTGCTAAGCTAATTCTTTAAGATATATTAATTCTTTTTCCCCCCTTTTTTTAGTCCATAGATATTTTTAAATAATTTGTATTTTATTATAATTATTGTTTCGTATTTTTGTGTTTGTTATAAATTACCATTGAATGTGTTCTGGTGCAAATTAGACACTTCCCTGTTTGCCATAAAGTTAAACTTTATATGGATTTTATTATAGATTTTTTGTGAATACCTAAAATGACATTAACGTTTTGCACATTTCCCCCCAAAAAAATCTTAATTTGCTGTGTAAGTGCATGTGGATGTCACTCAAGACAAGGCTCCTAACACAGAATTAATTATAATACTCGAGAGTGGACTAGATCAAGTGTTTGATACTCAAACCGATGCTAGGTTGTCGACACTATACCTGCTCCAATCGCTTTCATTTGCGCCACATGTAACCCGGCGAGTTGTGCTCATGCGCCCCATGTCCGCAGGTCCACGGGTGCTCCACGAGTTCCACGGGGGGCAAGTCCCCCCCTCCCGGGTACGACAGCGACGGCGAGGACTCCAACTCGTCGTCGTCAGCGTCCATCACGGTCGCCGGCGGCGGCGCCAACTCTCCCGAGCAGACCATCCTGCGCGAGTCGTCCATGCAGCAGCACCACCCCGACCCCGCCGAGGTCCAGAACCACCTGTTGCGAGACCAGAGCTCGCACCTCAACTCCAACGGTGCACCGCATCATCAAATAAGTCATCAACCTACCGGTAGTACCAACCTCAGCGAGTGGTATGTCTGTCAAAGTGCGGCAGGCATGCCAACACCCCCGAGCAATGAACATTCGCCGGTAAATCATTTGAATCATTATCACCATATGATGCACCACCACCACCACCACAGTGGCGCCACCACAGCGTACTGAGACCAAAACCCCACTCCGTTGATGCCTTGGAGGCTCTGAGACTAGTGTTAGGTGATTGAGCTCTGTCTGTCTGACGTCACCAACTCAAGGCCACTTTCATGGCCACAAATTGTTTTGCTGATGAAGCTTCGAAATCTGCCTTATAGTTATAAAAGTTAATTTCAAAACATTTTGTTGACTTGGAACAACGAAGCATGTTTTATTTTACAAACTTCAATTCCAAACTGTAATTTCTCCAGATTGAGTCGGTGATTTACAGACAAACCTCCGTCATCTAACACATCGAAATGTGCACTAGCCAGAGTGATTTCCTGCAGAGCACGTTATACGCTAAACGGAGTGGGGTATCTTCTACTGTGCAGTGTGCTATCGTACAAACTGTCATGCAGAGAGCGCAAAGAAACAATTCTCTTCATGGAATTAGTAAACTCAACCAAGACAAATTCATACACCAAAACGCCTATCCATAATATATTTACTATGCTTAACAAAGAAAAAAATCATTTTTAAAATTACATCTATTTTTTATGTTTATGTGCTGTTTAATTACGTTTAATATAGAAACGATTCGAAATTTTGATAAAATTATTGCTTGTATGGACCGTTAAAATCACAACTCAGGGTATCTTAATTTATTTAAAACTTAAACTTGGTAGTGTAATAAAATACTGTCAGAGTGTCGTTATTACAATCAAATCAAACAAAATCGAGTTCTTTGTGACGAATAATATGTTTAAGATTTCAAATGTGGTTGCCATTGTATTGAAAGCCTGAGATCAAGCAAGAGTACGTTCCATGGATGAAAGCTTGCATAGTTGTTCAGACAGGAGACATGGTCCAGTTGCAATCACTGACGTTCCTCTAGTCAGGTGTACTGAAGAACATTGTCTGTATGGGCCTTGATGCCGTTATTTTTGTAAAATTCTGATTCGAAAGTAAGCACTTGCATATATTTATTAACTTTATAACTCTTAGGAATAAATAAAAAAATGTTTGATGAAAGCAACTCTTCCAACCTGCAAAACCCATGATATTTTATACCACGTTCGATGAGATTAATGATTTAGGTATCACTCAATACATGATGTATGCCTTGGATGCTTCACACTTGACATGACTTCAACTTTATTTAGTGTAAGACCTCGTAGTTCTGAAGCACAGGTAGCATCGGGAGTATACATGATGTATGCCTTGGATGCTTCACACTGACATGACTTCAACTTATTTAGTGTAAGACCTCGTAGTTCTGAATCACAGGTAGCATCGGGAGTATACATGATGTATGCCTTGGATGCTTCACACTTGACATGACTTCAACTTATTTAGTGTAAGACCTCGTAGTTCTGAAGCACAGGTACATCGGGAGTATACATGATGTATGCCTTGGATGCTTCACACTTGACATGACTTCAACTTATTTAGTGTAAGACCTCGTAGTCCTGAAGCACAGGTAGCATCGGGAGTATACATGATGTATGCCTTGGATGCTTCACACTTGACATGACTTCAACTTATTTAGTGTAAGACCTCGTAGTTCTGAAGCACAGGTAGCATCGGGAGTATACATGATGTATGCCTTGGATGCTTCACACTTGACATGACTTCAACTTATTTAGTGTAAGACCTCGTAGTTCTGAAGCACAGGTAGCATCGAGAGTATACATGATGTATGCCTTGGATGCTTCACACTTGACATGACTTCAACTTATTTTAAGTGTAAGACCTCGTAGTTCTGAATCACAGGTAGCATCGGGAGTATACATGATGTATGCCTTGGATGCTTCACACTTGACATGACTTCAACTTATTTAGTGTAAGACCTCGTAGTTCTGAATCACAGGTAGCATCGGGAGTATACATGATGTATGCCTTGGATACTTCACACTTGACATGACTTCAACTTATTTAGTGTAAGAACTCGTAGTTCTGAAGCACAGGTAGCATCGGGGTATACATGATGTATGCCTTGGATGCTTCACACTTGACATGACTTCAACTTATTTAGTGTAAAGACCTCGTAGTTCTGAATCACAGGTAGCATCGGGAGTATACATGATGTATGCCTTGGATGCTTCACACTTGACATGACTTCAACTTATTTAGTGTAAGACCTCGTAGTTCTGAAGCACAGGTACATCGGGAGTATACATGATGTATGCCTTGGATGCTTCACACTTGACATGACTTCAACTTATTTAGTGTAAGACCTCGTAGTTCTGAAGCACAGGTAGCCATCGGAGTATACATGATGTATGCCTTGGATGCTTCACACTTGACATGACTTCAACTTATTTAGTGTAAGACCTCGTAGTTCTGAATCACAGGTAGCATCGGGAGTATACATGAACACACATAACAAAAACTTGTAGAAATACAGCCAAACCTTACACACTCAAAAGAAATGAGATCTAAAAAAAGGGCCAAACTCATCTACCCTTCCACATTTGCGCATTCTTAATTCATAAACGTACAGTGTCCCATAACAGCATCCTCGAAAAGCTTGGCAAAATAGAATTTGCGATTATTAATTTAAACGAAATAGTTCATCCAAGTTCTTTTTTCTAATTATTTAAACGTAATAACATGCAAATTTTATTTTGCCAAGCTTTTCGAGATGCTGTTATGGGACACTGTACGTTTATGAATTAAGAATGCGCAAATGTGGAAGGGTAGATGAGCTTGGCCCTTTTTTTAGATCTCATTTCTTTTGAGTGTGTAAGGTTTGGCTGTATTTCTACAAGTTTTTGTTATGTGTGTGATCTCATTACTTTTTCAAGTTCCATTGCAAATTATATGTTAAATATAATAATTTTATCAAAGTTGATTTAATTTCTATGGTATTAGCAATAACAATATAGGATGTAAAATATCTAGACCCGGATTCATGTACATCCTGGGTATAGGTGGTATAACCATGGTATAACGACGGTATAAGGACTGGACCCCAATTCTTGAGTTCGTGGGAGATGACTGTTGAAAACGCAATTTGAAAACGAAGTCGTTTTCGTTTGACACTTTAAAAAGATATGCGTATAGCAAAGAGCTCGAAAAAGTTCTATATTTATTCTAGATGGCAGTGCCTTCATAAACGCAGGCCAATCGAAAGACGAGTTGCGTGAAATGATTTGATTGTTGCAATTATGTAACAAACAGATGAGCAAGCGCATATTATTTTGACACCTTGCTTCGACATTGTGTTTGTGTGTATTGTGTGACAGAACTATGTTGTGCTGGCCTAGGGTTGGCTAGGCTTGCCAAACATGTAATGTAAGTAATAATTTTATTTAGTCCTATAGCCTAATGGAACTTTAGACCTATACTGTTGTATTATAAATAATTTTCTACATCTGGGCCTAGGTCAGGGACGGTTTCTGATTTGTTTTATGAGAGTATAATGACAACTTTTCTCATTTCACACATAGAAGCAAAATTTAAAATGTCCGCCATTTTTTACGTATCGCACTTTCCCGCCGTACTCTGCTTATACCGTCAACAAGTGTCAAGTAACTATGGTTACTTGTTGATTGTATAAGGCTTATTTTAAAACCTTTATTTGGAAGCCTTCCAACAAACTTTTTCAACTTTTTTTTTCAAAAGAGACTATAATACTATAACCTTAATGTTCATGTAAAATATGAACATTGTAGTCCCACCCGTCTGGTCAGAATCGCGGGCCGACGTATTAGATGTAAGTAGCAGTAGTAGCAGTAGGAGTAGCTAACATCCTTAAAGTGATTTTGAGCATGTTTCAAGCCATTTTTTCACCAAGAAGGAATGGTCGTACCCCAATAAAATTTGGCATGTGTTGTCAGGTACCTAAATCCCCTCGATTGTGATAGTTTTCAAGTTCACATCACGTTACATGACGGCTGGGTAACACCTCGAAATCACCCCAACTCTGCTTGGTGTATAAGGTGCTTGAGTGTGTAGCGCACCGCGGCTTGGCTGCGGCGCCCTAACGGGCACCTAGATGTATGCCTGGATGCTTCACACTTGACATGACTTCAACTTATTTAGTGTAAGACCTCGTAGTTCTGAATCACAGGTAGCATCGGGAGTATACATGATGTATGCTTGGATGCTTCACACTTGACATGACTTCAACTTATTTAGTGTAAGACCTCGTAGTTCTGAAGCACAGGTAGCATCGGGAGTATACATGATGTATGCCTTGGATGCTTCACACTTGACATGACTTCAACTTATTTAGTGTAAGACCTCGTAGTTCTGAGCACAGGTAGCATCGGGAGTATACATGATGTATGCCTTGGATGCTTCACACTTGACATGACTTCAACTTATTTAGTGTAAGACCTCGTAGTTCTGAAGCACAGGTAGCATCGGGAGTATACATGATGTATGCCTTGGATGCTTCACACTTGACATGACTTCAACTTATTTAGTGTAAGACCTCGTAGTTCTGAAGCACAGGTAGCATCGGGAGTATACATGATGTATGCCTTGGATGCTTCACACTTGACATGACTTCAACTTATTTAGTGTAAGACCTCGTAGTTCTGAAGCACAGGTAGCATCGGGAGTATACATGATGTATGCCTTGGATGCTTCACACTTGACATGACTTCAACTTATTTAGTGTAAAGACCTCGTAGTTCTGAACCACAGGTAGCGTCGCGAGTATACATGATGTATGCCTTGGATGCTTCACACTTGACATGACTTCAACTTATTTAGTGTAAGACCTCGTAGTTCTGAAGCACAGGTAGCATAGCGAGTATACATGATGTATGCCTTGGATGCTTCACACTTGACATGACTTCAACTTATTTAGTGTAAGACCTCGTAGTTCTGAATCACAGGTAGCATCGGGAGTATACATGATGTATGCCTTGGATGCTTCACACTTGACATGACTTCAACTTATTTAGTGTAAGACCTCGTAGTTCTGAAGCACAGGTAGCATCGGGAGTATACATGATGTATGCCTTGGATGCTTCACACTTGACATGACTTCAACTTATTTAGTGTGAGACCTCGTAGTTCTGAAGCACAGGTAGCATCGGAGTATACATGATGTATGCCTTGGATGCTTCACACTTGACATGACTTCAACTTATTTAGTGTAAGACCTCGTAGTTCTGAATCACAGGTAGCATCGGGAGTAGGATGAGCTCGAGACAACAGCATAATGTACGAAGCTCCAAGTAACAATCAAATTTAAAATGGAACGCCACTTTCCAGAAAATGTGCATTAGTACTTTTCGAACTAAATAGAGCATTTTTCCTGCCATAAAGATGAGTTTTTTGTTCAAACGCAGAAAGATGATGCCTATCTTCGTGCATCTACTTGTTCTGATTCTGTTTAGTCACACAACATGTGTAAACATCGACCAAAACTGAAGTATGTAAGTAGACGCGCTGTGTGACTTCAATGGAAAAGGGTTACTCACGAAAATAGCGATTTAGCACCTATTGGAGGTTGAACACAAAGCTCAGTTCCTGCTCATGCCTGTCTAGTCCAGAGATTTGCACATGCATATTGGAGCAATCTGTCACCTTTAATTTAACACATCTAAAAAATGTGCAGCTTTAGATGATTGTTCACATGTTCAGAAAGATTTGCTCTTGTATCTATCAGACAACATTTTAAATAATTGTCACCTGCTTGTGAAAGCTTGTGAAACAACTACAAATTGTCTATTTTATGGCATATTTAATCGGTTACTAAATACATTCAATGGCGTCACTAGTCTTTTTTGGGGGAGGGGGCGTGCGCCCCCCCCCAATAATTTCCTCGTTTTTTTTTCCCTTAATTAACAACCACAGTTGGTCATCCTTTAAAAGGCACAGATTTTTACCTAGATGAATACGAAAAGAACATTTTTAGATTAAAACGAGGATTTTAGTAAATAAAGAATTGGTCGTTGTGATGGTTTAAAACGCACAGATTTTCACCAAAATGACCTTGAAGGCGAAAATGTTTCCGGGTACAAGCCCCCCGGACTCCCACTTGACATATAGGTACATCTATGGATTAATTGGTTAAACCCCCTTCTTAATGAATTCCTGGAACGCCACTGGCACTAGAGCCCCCCTTGCGAATTTTTGGATTTGCCACTGGAAACTTTTCGCCCTTCCCCCCCCCCCCCCCCCCCCCCCCAATGTCCAAACTCTAGTGACGCTCCTATATGCACATTATGCAAGTATTGTAAATAATTGTCTGAATAGAGAAATGCGCATCTTTTCTATAAGACAACCTAATAAGGGTAAAACTTTCGACTGAAAATTATTAGATCTAGAAAATGTGGTCCATAATAAATTCTTGCATTCGCATTGAAGCCTTATCCCGAGCACATCCAACAGACGCCGCTCAAGCTTGTTATATATAAGCAGAACGCTCACGAGTCAAGACTCGAACCCATTTTAACTCTGGATGTTTTCTTAACTGTTTCTTTAAAAGTTGTAATAAAATTTCTGTTCTGTATCACTTGTTTTGAGGTCAGATGTCTTGTTGATGTTATTTCGGCGTGAGTTTGATTGACAGCCTGTCAGACGGAGCTGAGCCCTAATGGGTGTAATATTTACCCAGTAATCTAATATGGCTGACAAGTAAGCTCCACGCCAAACGGGCGCAGAAGTCTTGGGCCTACCATCACTATCCGAAAAGACCAACCTTGGATGACTAAAAACGTTTATTCAATGATTGTTGCCAACATCCAATATCACACAAATTCGTAAATAAACCAAACAACTTAACAATAGGCTTACATCCGCATGATTTCTTCACACATTATTTATGTAGATGTGAGACTGTTCGAAATAAAATTATATTTAATTTTAGTTTGTTAAAAAATGTTTTCCAGCTTTACATAGGATACATCAAAAACATCAAGCTCCTCTGTTTGTCAAAATTAACAATTTTTTTTGTATTTTATCAATGCATTTTAAGTAAAATTGTCATAAGTATACAAACCATTTAAAGTTCATTTTTGTTTTTGCAACAGTTTTTTTTGTTTAATAGAAATTATTTAAAACAGTGGACAAGCAGAAAACAATTCGATACATAGAATACGAACAAACACTAAAAAACAATTAACCAAGGTCACTTACATAGCCTAAAACAATTGCGAATTTTTGAGTCACACTTCCTTACTCTTCCTCAAGCAGAGGCTAACTTGATTTTAATTTATTTCATTGCCACGTAGGCTACATAATACAAATACATAGGACACACTGAAACATGATGCATGGCAGTTACAAAAAAGTGCAAAATTTGAGTTGCAAAAGATGAACAAAACAAAATGGAAGGGTCTAAGAATATAATTTTGTTTGACATACCTACTTAAATGACGAGTTTAATATTTTTGTGGTATATTGTTGCTACTCGTTATAAACACTTGAAAATAAATTACTAAGTTTGGATTTTGGGTTTTATATGTTGCGCACTTTCGAAAGTTTAATTGCGTAGTTTGCCTTGGATCCTGGTGAATATTTCCCATTTGTCAGTGAGACGTCGAGATACAGAGCCAGCTGTAGCAACACGCGTGCGCTGTGTTAGCCTGCTCTGCCTGACGCGACAGCGACAGTTTGACGGACAGGCCGGAAATAACAACTTCGCTTTGATTGGGGATGCTCATATTCCAGGCACTCACTATCGAACCTGATGACTGTTGTTAAGAACAACGAGAATTATGTAACTAAATTGTAGGTCCCACGTACGTGTTGTACTTATATCGGTTGGTTAGGTAAAACATTCTAAACTGTTGAACATATTTTTGAAAACGCTACAAAATGATAAGCTTTTAAAAATATGGTTTTCTCCTCCACATTGAGAATTAGTTTGGCATTGTATTGATGTTAAACATGATTTATTTCCCATAATAAGTGCAAGAACCACCCCCACATCAGGGGTTGTCTTCGAAAGGAAAATTACGTTACACATTGCTAAGTATTCGCAACTAAAATTCTTATTTTACGTTTGTCTGTACTACTTGTACATCCACTCATAACTCATAGGTCGTAGATTTCTGTTGGAGCACCACACTGTTTTAGAGCGGACTCTAAGACAGGTGAACGGGATGGTACTAATTGTACATCCACTCATAACTCATAGGTCGTAGATTTCTGTTGGAGCACCACACTGTTTTAGAGCGGACTCTAAGACAGGTGAACGGGATGGGCTTTGATGGGATCTTAGACCAAGTTTTGTACATTGATTTCGACTGGAGCGTTTTGAAATCTCAAATGTAGCTCTTTGTATTGATACATTCTTGTTCCCTCTTCAACACACCGTATGATGTGGTTTTTGCACTATTGATGGATGAATACATGATGATTTAAAAGAAAACCAATAAAAAATCGTTTTGTACCAATAAATAATAATATGTGTATCACTCAAATCACTAACTTACCATTTAAAGTACAACAAAATAGCTCTTTGTAGCGCTTTCAAGAATTGTAAACTTGCTGGCTTAGCATCTACTAAGGAAATCGTTAATTTCACTGATTCCTATAGCGATTATGTTAATCTATATATGACGCTGTGGGTGGAGAAAAGGAAATAGCGGGGAAGACTTGTGATTGTTGATATGTGTGTGTGCGTCTTTGAATTGAACAAGTATACCGAACGAAATCTTTTGCAAACTGACCTTGAAATCATTAAAAACCCATAGAAGGAATTTACATAATTTATCTCGACTGTGATTTTAAGTTTGATTGGGGGGTGGGGGTGGTACTATACATACATGTATGAGATTCATTACAATGGCATAAAAGCGTTTACACAATATAATTCACCGTCAAGTTTGGTCGTGGCTTAGAACCAAATATCAAGTACTTTCTGTGATCAGATCCGTGCTAGTTTATTTGCTCTACTCGTTGCTTTGTTGTGAGAGCTGGGGATGAATGGGACGACACTGCGTGGGGTGAACCTGTTCACTGTGGAAGATAGCTCATTTGCCTTGGATTGTATAAAGTAAGAGGATAATTATTGTGAATATTATATGTAACTATTTGTAAATGTCTATCAAATGATAATTACTGTAAGAAAAGATTTATTGTTTTCACCAACAAACTGATATTAAAAATATGAATGTCGAAATTATACTTGAATCTGATTTTAAAGAGTGAGCCTATCCCGTCCCTCTTTCTTCATGTTATTCAATGCCAAACCACAATGGCTACAAGGCTAAAATAACAATAACAGCATGTGGAGAATTCAGCAAAATGTAATTACAAAAAACAAAAATTTCACAAAATGTGCATACAAATGCATCGATTTATGTAAATACACAGTTAACCAGTCTTTAGTGCAGAGCATTTAAAAGTACGTATCTAATAGTAATATATATATATATATATGACATCGCCGCCCCGCACCTATTTTCTATATAACCTCGCCGCCTCGCACCTTCAGCCGAGGCTATATAAGGCGGGCGCTGCGTGCTTGCCAACCACTGTGACTCCAACCTCCGTAGAGTCACAGTCAACCTTGAAAATGTCTGACGTAGTACAGACGAAACGTCGGTGGACGCCCAGGTTCTGCCCTGGTTCATCTTATTTTCGACGCGGTTTTACCCAAGATCCTTGTTTTTATCATATATATATATAGTTTAACCTTGGCTTTATAGTAGGCGACTATGGCGCTGTTATGTTAGTACTTTTGACAGAAATTAAAAAAGTGACTACACCGGGGTTTGAACCCGGGATCTTAACTGTCCGGGCTATGCCAACTGAGCTATGCAGCCACCAATTTAAAACCGTCTACATTCTTGGTCTGTTTTGTACATTGTTAATAATTCGTGTAGGGTTACAGAGATAGTTTGTATTCTCCAGTTAATTTCGTATATAGTCTAAAAGGCAGTGTATTCAGCTGCTCTACACACATTATTAACAATGTACAAAACAGACCAAGAATTATACAGTTTTAAATTGGTGGCTGCATAGCTCAGTTGGTAACAGCATATTCCGGACAGCTAAGGTCCCGGGTTCAAACCCTGGTGTAGTCACTTTTGTAATTTCTGTCTATAAAGTACTAATATATATGTATATAAAGTACTAATATATATATTAATGAACTAGGTTTTTCGGTTATAATGCCACGTTTATTCACATTAGGCCAACGTTTCGATGAAATTTCACTCATCTTCTTGACCTAATGTGAATAAACGTGGCATTATAACCGAAAAACCTAGTTCATTAATTCATATCGGCCACGAAAATATCCAAAAACATATATATATATATATATATATATATATACTATATATACATATTCTATTGTTACATTCAATCGTCTCCATCTGATTTTTAAGAGCAGGTTCAAACGCAACATCGGCAATGCGCTAGCTTCAAGATAGAAATAACTTCAATAAAATAACTTTGAAAATACACTTCCTTTGTGTAGCTTTGGCATAGAAATAATACACTGTTTAAACATACAAAACTGGTTGCTACCATAAAAAGGTTTTCTTCTATTTCAAATGATAGTACTTGTAGTTGTATGGACATATGAAACGATTGGTGGAGGATATGATGCCCAAGAAAATGAATGAAATAAGTATTGAAGAAGGAAGAAGAATACGTTGTAGGCCAAGGTAGAGATGGAAGGACACCATAGCAAGAACCAAGAGGAGAGAGCTGTAAGAGTGTGTAAGAGATGCGATTGTGGGACGATAGAAAGAAGTGAGAAAATTTGGTTGCTAAACCCAAGCTGACCCTGCCAGAATCAAGAAACGGCGATGGATAATGATGTGTACTTGTAACTTGGAATCCATTATGCGCTGTTGTAGAGGGAATATGGATAAACCAAGCAGGTACGTATATAGGGCACGGCAAATTATTTTAATGTTTCATTGCCACAATTTAAATTAAATAACCAATCTCAATCTTATAAAGACTTTCGCGGCCCGAATATAAGGTCATAGGCATATGTGATTAATAAGGTTCTTATGATGACAACATAACACAAACGTATAAAATATTAAGTATATATGTTGATTTCTTTCCTCGTGTATTGTACTCTCCGTCTAGAAATCTTTTCCAAGTGTATCGATTGCTTTAGGTACTCACCAGACCAGTGTCAACAGTGTCCTAGCATTTGCTCTTCGGACTAGGGAAACCACGAAAACCATGTCAGGATGGAAGCTGTCTCAGAATCTTGAAGTATCATTCTTAGTTTAGAAATTTACGAACTATTCTACACGTGTTGAGTATTACTGCCTTTTGAGTCTCGATGTATACATTGGGTTGAAGATCTAGTTGTTGAATGCTTTCATGTAGCTTCTTCGGTATGATGCCGTTGACCGATATAACGAATGGGATTGTATTTACCTTTTTCTGTTTCCACATCTTCATGATCTCAATTGCAAGTTCACTATACTTGTCAATTTTTTTCTTCCACGTGGTCTCGACGTTATGGCACATTGGGACAGCAACGTCAATAAGGGTAGTTTCTTGTTTCTTCTTGTCAATTATTATTATATCCGGTCTGTTGTGATGTATAGTTTGGTCTGTTATAACTGTGCGGTCGTAATATAATTTGAAATCTTTACTATCTAGTACTTTCTCTGGTTTGTATTTGTAGTAAGGTGTGTGTGTCAATGAGGTTGTACTTTATTGCTAGTTTTTAATGAATAATGTTAGCTACTTGGTTATGTCTGTAGAGGTAATCCCCCCCAAATAAAAAAAATTGTAAAAAAAAAACGCAGCCAAGCTCTCATTCAAAAGTATTTGGCTGTGAATGTTGTGAGATATAGAATTTGAGCCAATCTTTTCATTTTCAAATTTTTTTACTTTTTTACCACGAAAATGGTTGGCTTGGCGCTCGTCAACAGGCGAAATGATCTTACTTTTTTTCAATGCGAAACTATAGGGAGGAAGAATGAAAAGATTGACTCAAATTCTATATCTCACAACATTCACAGCCAAAGACTTTTGAAGGAGAGCTTGGCTGCCTTTTTTTTTTTTTTTTTTTTTTACAAATTTTTGTATTTGGGGGGGGGGATATCACTTTTTTTGCTGTTTGTTTCATATCAAGTCGTGAAATACTTGTAAACGAAAATTCAAAGAAAGAGGGAAATTTCAAATGTAATTTTCGATCTAAATTGCTCGGATGTAGCCTACGGCTTAGGCGGAGTTTGATTCACTTTCTAAATTTTTGTAAGAATTAAATTGGTAGCTGCATAGCTCAGTTGGTGAGAGCATAGCCCGGACGACTAAGGTCATGCCTAATTTCATGCTACTAGGGATGGGGGTTGAAAAAATGTGGTTTTGGAAGTGGAAATTGGCCGATTGGGTTAAACACATTAAAACATAATTTTTGAATAAAAATTAAATTTTGGGATAGAGGTATGAATTATTTTACTTATAGGGGATGAATAAGAGGGTGTTGGGGGTGGAATATCGCTTGCCTCTCGGCGGATGATTAATTCTGATATTTTTATCTACCCCCATGCCGAATTTCGCACATGGAGCCCATGCAGTGTTAAATATTTATTAATGGTTTTGAATTTAAATGGTTTAAATGGTTTCGGTTTTGAAAGCAAAAGTGTGTGAGTCTGAGGTACATCTAAGTGTGGTCCAAGTTTCATAATCCTAAGATGTACCGTTTTCTCTGTAGGCCCTTATTCTTCTCCGTCAGAATCCACATCTAGCCACCCACCCAGCAGGCCGGAATTTTTTCGACCATGTTGAGGCACTTTTTTTTTAACACAGAACGGGTTATCGGATCGGGCTGATTTTTTTTTGGTAGGTCATGGACCACATATCAGGTCATTTACCGAGTTTCAAGATTGTAAATCTTTCGGGGCGGCGTGTGCAGATAGCTATAAACCCCCCAACTTGGGTAGAGGAGTACCGAGTAAACAGGGTCGAGTTAGTCATCGCCTTCTAGCAGTCGCGTGCGCTTGACTGCGGGCGAACGACCGTCGCCCTAGATCTGTTTGTCATAGTGACTGGCACCCGGATATGATGTGTTCGATTGTTTCACCCCTTACACTACATTTTCTACATTGATCGTTTACCGTCGCATCTTGTATAATGTATACCATACAAAAATACAAAAACTTGCAAAAAAAGGGGTCAAGCCGAAAACGAGGAAGATACAAGTGGCCCAACTGCATAAAGTGGTGAGATCTAGAAGTGTGGCCAAGCCCATTATTTTGTTAATAAATATATTTATTAATTATATTATAAATTAATAATATATCAATATCCATATTATTATCTAACTATAATTATGAAATAAATATATTAACAAAATTTAATAAATTTATTGAAACATTAACATGTGGAAATATCAAAATTAACAGACGCCATTCAAAATTAAAAGCTTGGTCGATGAATTTTTAACTTGGTTGTCGTTACTGACTAACCAAAACATAACCAATCCAAATCCATCGACCAAGCTTTTAATTTTGAATTGCGTCTGTTAATTTTGATATTTCCACATGTAAATGTATCAATAAATTTATTTAACGTGTATGTTATTTTTGTTAATATATTTATTTCATAATTATAGTTAGATAATAATATGGATATTGATATATTATTAATTTATTATATAATTAATAAATGTTTATTATTTTAAACAAAATAATGGGCTTGGCCACACTTCTATAGATATCACCTTTTTATGCAGTTGAGCCACTTGTATCTTCCTCGTTTTCGGCTTGGCCCCTTTTTTGCAAGTTTTTGCATTTTTGTATGGTATCTGTAGTTATCTTCTACTAGTTTTTCATATTTAGTTTTAGTGTTGTTCTCCATATCTTCATTTCTGTCTTCAAAATGTTTACAATTACTGGGTTGATTTTATATATTTGTAAAATCTGAATAAGCCATGTGTGTGTGGTGTTGAGTCATAAGCTTTCTTGTAGTCAATGTAGTTTACGTGAATATTCCTTTTCTTATTGTGTGCCTGGTTCATTACAGTAGAGTCGATAATGAGTTGTTTTTTACATCCCTGCGAGTTCTTACAGCATCCTTTTTGTTCCTCGGCCATGATATTGTGTTCTTCGCAATGATTATATACTTTATTTGTTATGCATGAAGTCAATATTTTATATATAGTTGGTAGACATGTAATTGTCCGATATTTATTTGGGTTCTTCGTGTCATTATCCTCCGGTTTGAGAAAGGTACTCCTTCAGTAAAGAATTCGGGTATTTCTTGAACTCCGTTTATAAACTCGTTGAGACATTTTCTATAATTTGATTGCGAGTAGTATTGAATTTCTTATGCCGATAATATTGAATATTATCGTTACCTGGTCCTTTCCATCTATGTGTAGCACTGATTGTCGACTTTAATTCTTCAACAGTTATACCTTCGAATCTCATCTCATTAACATCGCTCATCCTAGCTCTTTCGTCTTGAATCCATTGTGCATCCTGGTTGTGTGCTACCGGGTTACCCCATATTCCTGTCCAAAACTCTTCTATCTCTGTCTTAGTTGGTGTTCCATTTCCTATTATTTCTTCGGTACTTTTTTGGTATTCGGTTTTGTTCTTTTCTAATACTACATTTTTTATATCTTTTTAATCTCTTAGCTAGAGCACTTACTTTATTCGTGAATGAATTCGTTAAGTGTTTCATGCTTTGTGTGAACCTTGAATCTTTCAAATATATTTTAGAATAAATGCATACCATCGTCAAAAAGTAACAAAATTCGATGGTTTCGATGCTATTTACAGCCTAGATCTATACAATCATATATAACTACAAAATAATGGTATAAATAATAAAAACTAATACTTCCCATCAATGTCAGTGGTGTAACGTCACTAGTAGATCAAGATGTAGTCAAAATTTAAGATGTAATGATTGTATTTAGCGGAAATAAGAAATTTAACCAGCAACTTTTCTCGAGCTTGACTGGCTGTTGCGGTGAAACCCCAACAATGTTGGGGTTTCACTATTGTTATTATTATTATTATTATTATTATTATTATTATTATTATTATTATTATTATTATTATTATTATTATTATTATTATTATTATTATTATTACGACGAGGGATAATTTGTGCACGTAAAGACGAGCAGTCAACGGTTGTGGTCAAGATAAAGAGAGCAGGGGACATTGATCAACTGAAGTAAACAGGCTGTACGATCTATATGGACTTATGGTCTCAAGACGATCTTGAAGGTGTTGATTGGACATGTGAAACTACGGACAGTCTGGACGATTGGTGCAAAGAAAATTGTAAAGGTTTATAATTGTTTTCCACTTAAATATTAGATCTATAAGGAAAAATTGGGACGAACTACTCGTGGTATTGCAAAACCAGATAAATAAATTCCATATATTAGTCTTAAGTGAAGTTAATGTTTTAGAAGAAAGCTCAGTGTATCAAATAGATGGTTATAATCGTTATTGTAAACTACGACTTAATAAGAGAGGGGGTGGATTAATACTATTTGTTAGCAAAACTGTGAGGTTTGACATAGAAGATGTATTATTTCATAGTTTTGAAGGGATTTGTGGTAACCTGATTATAGGAGCAGGAAGGGTTATATCACTTTTATGTGTATATAGACCTCCTGATTACAATACAAAATTAGAGTTTATTAACGAAATAGAAAACTATTGGATGCAAAATAAAAATAAACATTGCATATATATTGGTGATTCAAATATTGATGTACTCGATCATAATGATGTCAGAGTTCAGTTGTATCAAGCGTGTTTAGCAACTAGTGGGTTTGTACAGTGTGTTACTGCAGCAACGCGAGAGGAAATAGTTAATAATAGGCTTAGCAGTACCTGTATAGACCATGTTTACATCCGAGGTATTGACCTAGATGTCAAAACAGCGGTATATACAACAAAGATTAGCGATCACTATATGATAGTTGCATCCACAGGAATTGACCTTGTTCATATAAATGCAATAAACGAACCAGTTGCGAATAAATGTATTAACGAAGCTAAATTAGTGGAAGTGTTAAAACGCATGAAATGGGATCATTTATTATCAGCCAAGAAGTGTATTCCCTTATACGAATCAATCCAGAGCAATTTTAAAATAGCCTACGATGTGGCTTCAAATTTTAAAGAGTCGAAAGTTAAAAGAAGAGTGAATAAAGTGTGGATGACGAAAGAGTTATTAAAATCAGTAAAGGAGAGAGATCGCGCTTTTCAAAGGTGGAAAAAATGTCCGCAATTCAGTGTATTTAAAAATGAATATAGGAGAGATTATAATAGGTTAAGAAATAGAACAAATAAAAATATAATCGATGGTAAACGACATTACTATGTACATGCATTAGAACAGGGTAAAGACTGCAGAAAAGCAACGTGGCAAAATATAAATGAAATAATGGGTCGGAAAAGGAAAGATACAGTTGAGGAAGTTATAAATAAATTTTTAGGTAGACATGATACAATTCCAAACATTGCTAATAATTTTGCAAATACCTTTGTAGATGAAATTGAAAATATTGTTCACATTTGCGACATTAAGTGTGTAGATAACAATATGAGAGATAATGCATACGAGCAACAATTACAGTCGATATACGTGCCTCCTATTTCAGCGACCGGAGTCAAAGAAATAATACTTAAAATGAATAATAATAAAGGGCAGGTATTGACGGAATTAGAGTTAAGGATTTGCAAAATATAGTTGATGAGATCAATCCAGTTATTGCCCTATTTATTAACTTATCCTTGAAGGAGGGTATTATTCCAGAAACATTGAAAACATCTGTTGTCAGGCCAATATTCAAAAAGGGCGACCATTTGAAATATGTCAATTATAGGCCAATTGCCATTATGTGTAGCATTGAAAAAATACTTGAAAGATACGTGGCAAATTGCTTAATAGATTACATGACGAAATTTAAAATAATAAACGAACAACAATATGGATTTCAAAGAGGAAAAGTACAGTTGAAACCCTTTTGGCATCCTTTTCTGACCTAGTTAATACTAAGCTAGACGAAAATTTTAACATTTTATGTATGTTTATCGATTATAAAAAAGCATTTGACACCCTTGATTTTAATAAGCTGCTAGATGCGTTGGAAAGTATTGGGGTTAGAGGTACATTGTTAAATTGGTTTAAAAATTATTTATCGAGCAGAAAGTTAATTGTAAGAATAGGCGAAGTGTATAGTGAAGCAAAGTCATGTAGCAGTGGCGTACCACAAGGCTCTATTTTAGGACCTCAACTTTACTTAATATATGTAAATATTATGGTTAAGTATATTATTAAGTGCATTGCTTTTTGCTACGCTGATGACTTTGCTTTAGTGTCTATCCATAAAAACGTAAAAATTGCAGAAAGATACTTGCAAAATGATTTTCTAAATTTACTAAGGTGGAACCATGACGTAAGACTAATCGTAAATATTGAAAAAACAAAGATTGTGCACATTTCTATGCCGCTAAACGCGGGTCGAAATACTAATATCAATGTTATTGCCCACAATTTTGAATGCTTACATCTGAACGCGGGTAAAATTGATCTGGATTGTTCGTGTGATACATCAATTGCAACTGTTTACAGCCATCCGTATTTGGGGTTGGAGATTGATAATAACTTTAGTTGGAATATACAAGCTGAGAAAATATGTAAACGCTTAAGATCATGCGCTTACCAATTATATGCAGTTAAAAGTATTTTACCATTTAAATATGTAAAGATGGTTTATATAGCCCTTGCAGAGTCGGTTATTTCTTACGGTCTGTTAATTTGGGGAAATGCTTCGTTATCACAGCTAAATAGCATAATCTCTATTCAAAATAAAATAATGAAGATGATCACTTTTGAAAATAATTTAAGCACTTTAGAATGTTATAGACTACAAAACGTTTTACCTTTACAAAAATTATTCACTTATAAATTAGTTTTGAAACATTTTTTCGTTAATACTCACAAAAATTGTATAAACCACACTACTTCTACTCGCTCCAAATCTTCGGAAGTTTACCAGTTGCCACGGGTTGCAAATAAGTATGGTAAAAGAACACTTAGCTACACTATACCTTTCTTTTTAATAGTATTCCAAAGAACATCAGAGATTAGAGACTATTTATGAAATCAAAAGAGAGCTAAAGGCATTCTTTATTACGAAATATGCAGTGAAGTTAGGGTTGTTGTGTATTTGTTATACATAATTGTTTCATAAATTTAATGTACATGAATTAGCACTATAATTTTTCACTGTTCTATATCTGTTCTATTCAATGTTTATTCACTGTATTATCTGCAAACTGTTGCTTCACAAAAATGTTTAGGCTAGTATAAGTATTTAATTTGCACATTAATTACTTGTTTTTATCTACTATTTTAATCTTTTATTTTAGTGTTATGTATTTTTTTTATTTTTTTTATTACACGCTGAGTCATTCACTGCTTACTGATACTTACTGTTACTTCACTTTTATTGTATTGCTATCTAGAATTTTGAAATATTGAATTAGTTAAAAATAATTATTTCACATGCATGATTTTCTTTAATGTAACATGTTCCACAGTTAAGCTGTCCTGTGCAGCTTGTGGATGGCCGAACATGTTTGATAAAAAAAGTGTGTAAGAGATATGTATTTCAATAAAAAAAAAAAATAAAAAAAAAAAAATATTATTATTATTATTATTGTTATTATTATTATCAATATTATTATTATTATTATTATTATTATTATTATTATTATTATTATTATTATTATTATTGAATATACGGTTTTTAAGCATAAGCCCGCTTTGAGGACATTATTAGTCAATGATAGCAGTTGTAATAAAAGTATGCCCCAACTGGGGATCGAACCCAGAACCTCTGGCTTAACGCTCCATAGCTCTGCCAATTGAGCTACCGAGACATCGGCACCAAAAAGCACACTAGCGCGGCCCTGTTGGCGGAACGTAGAACCCTAGCAGTAGTGATCACTCAGGTAGACACAGCGGCAAATAACGAGGAAGAACGTTTAGATGTAACTAAAAAGTTGAGTTTTCGTCAGGATACGTTTTGTTTACGGATGTTGAACGTTAGAAATAAAACAAAGAAATATTTGTGCTATGGTTATCACAAGAAAACAAATTTTAAATGAAAGAATAGGGCCTGTAAGGGCACCATAAAGTGGACATCTGAAGCAAGGGTTATGTCTCGAATGGTTAAGCATTGGCCTACATTTCTCTTTTAAAAAAGGGCCTTTACACTTAAATAACAACTTTTAAATAATCATGATCTCAATTTAAATTTCGGTAAGGCCTACTCTTAATAAAAACATTATTCTTACATTTAAGTCCAGGGATAAAGTCCGAAAACATACAGTCAGATGACAGTGTGGTGTCACCCACTGAGTTTTCCCGTTATGTTTGATAGATTTTATTTACTAATGTTAATTTTTTAATAATTATGCTAATTGTTTTTTGCCCGTCACTGACACTCATATATTAAATCGCGTTTTACAATTCAGACAATAAATTTCATTCATGTCTATGCAAAAGACTATCACGCCGTTCCCAATTGTTACACATACAGGCCTACATAGGCCTACATTCAATTCGTTTCGTAAGTGATGGGCTACCTCAAAATTACTACACTGCAGTGCGTTTTTATCACGCCAAAAATAAGGCACACTTTGTCGATGATTACAAATTGACAACACCCGGATTTTAGCATAGATGTAGAGACCTAATTTATTGACATTTTCAGGGAATATGATGAAAATAATACAAGTTGTACTATTGTAATTGCATTACCGCGGGAAAATGTTAATTATTGCACCTTGCACTTCAGCTGTTCAGTGTTATATCAAATTGTTGCGAAATATTTGTTGATACAATGAACAGACTCCTTTCACTTGAAAAATTAACATTCTAAATTCAAATTTGGTAATAATTCCTTGAACCAATACCAATTTTGGCGGGCAACTTTACTTATAGTAGTAGGACTGTAGGACACAATACACTACTTTATAATAAATAATAATCTGCTTATGAATTATTTTCTGGATATTCTTACGCTCAAAACATAATAATATACCCAACTTTTAAAATGATGATATTATTATATAATATTTTACATTTCATCCCTATCCCATTCAGGAATATAGGAAAAGGAAGGTTATATCTAGGTCAATTTTGGCCCAAAGTTGGGTACGTACGCAATTACGCCTAATTGTGGTTGTAAAAAAGAATAAAAAATGGAAATCGTAGATGAAAATATAAAACTTATTTAATGCGTGTGCGAGATAGGTAAATAAGAATGAACAGATTGGAAGAATTCCCCGAATTGTCATAACCGGCGTGACTGACACACGTTAGCGCCATATACGCTCCAGCCCGGAATCACAATTACGCCAGCCATGTTGTGACGTAGTGGGCCGCCAGTGCTGCGATCTACATGTCGTTTTGGTGCCGAATAGTGAATGTTGACATCCATGATAATAATCGAACAGAAGACTGCAATGTAGCTGTCATTACTGAAAGAACACATGGAAAAATCCAGTCACTTCTCATCTCCCATGAGTTGGGTAGTATGAATACGGTTTTTAAGCATTAGCCTGCTTTGAGGACATTATTAGTAAATGATAGCAGTTATTATTATTATTATTATTATTATTATTATTATTATTATTATTATTATTATTAATAAATTTGCTGATTCTTTTACAAACGAGGTTGAAAATTTGAAACATTCTTGTGAAATTAAAACTTCAAAAAATATGCACATATCTTCACAGATGCAATCTATGTATATGCCACGTGTAACCGTTGAAAGGGTTGCGACTATAATTGCAGGAATGAACTCTGAAAAATCACCTGGTATTGACGGTATTCGTGTAGTAGATTTAAAAAATATATGCGACCTTATATCTCCGGTAATTGCTCACTTCATTAATTTGTCTATAAAAGAAGGCGTTGTGCCTGATAAGCTAAAAATATCAGTAGTGAGACCCATATACAAAAAAGAGGATCACACTTTAAAAATTATAGACCAATTGCGTTGTTACCCGTCATAGAAAAAATAATGGAACGATGTATTGCAGATCAATTAACAACATATCTTGAAAAGTTTAATATCATTAATAAAGAGCAATATGGGTTTCAAAAAGGTAAAAGCACTTCCGATCTCCTTGTGCGCTTTTCAAATTTGATAAATTCAAAATTAAATGACAACTTCCACGTGTTAGCTATGTTTATAGATTTTAAGAAAGCGTTTGATACATTTGAACCATGAAAACTTTTGGAATGTTTTGAAAATATTGGAATACGTGGTAATATGTTGAACTGGTTTAGAAGCTATCTTAAAAGTAGGAAGATTGTGGTTAAAGTAGGGGATTCTTACAGCTACGAGAAAGAATCTAATACTGGTGTAGCGCAAGGCTCAATTTTGGGACCAATTTCTTATTTGATCTACGTAAACGAAATTTGTAAATATATTAAGCACTGCGTTATACTAATGTTCGCCGACGACGCTGCTCTAATCTCTGTTCATAAGATTTTATAAGTTGCAGAACAAAACCTAAACGCAGATTTCAGGAGCTTGGCGTGTTATGCTCACGATTGTGAATTAACCCTGAATTCAATTAAAACTAAAGTTGTACACATTTGCTCGCCTTTTAATGATTCACGTTCGGATAGCATTCACATAATAAGTCATTCCAATGAGTGTTTGCATACTAGTAATAGTGTGGTGATATGTGAATGTGTTGAGGAGATCGAGTGTGTTGATACTCACGTGTATCTAGGGTTGATAGTAGATAAATATTTTAGTTGGAAGCCTCACTTGACTTCAGTTTGCAAAAAGCTTAGAAGTTGCGCATTTCAATTATATAAATTAAAATATATTTTGCCTTATACTACCTTGCGAACTGTTTATATCTCCTTGGCAGAATCAATAATTTCTTATGGTCTATTAGCATGGGGCAATGCGAGTAACATTCACTTAAAACCCATTCAAGTGTTGCAAAATAAAATGTTAAAACTCATTATCCCTGAAAATAAAAACTCAATCGTTTTCCATACACATGACTTGTACACATATTGCTTTTTATTGCCTGTTTCTTTACTGTATCGATTTCGCCTTTTGGTTAAATATTATTTTCGTGACATCTACAAAAATTCACGCAATGAGCATCAATATAATACAAGATTTGTGTTAAAAACTAACTTTGATATTCCAGAATACGTCAATAAGTACGGCCAGAGAACTCTTGAGTATTCCTTTCCGCATACGTTTAATCAATTACCAGAGGACATGAAAGATTTGCAATCGTAAAGTGAGGTTAAAAATAAACTTAAAATTTACTTACTTTGTTCCATAGATAGGCCTATTGATTAACTTATAAATCATTTTAGTTTGATTAATTTAAAAACTATTTCTTTGTTATACAGTCGCGATTTTTTCCATGTAAGAATGTTCTCGCCTGTCATATCAAATTCAATTAGTATATTTCAGTATTGTAAAGTCGTATTCTCGTTGTTGTATAATTATTTATTTTAGTTTTAATTTAGCCTATGAACATTATTTGTATAATAAAATTAGAATTTAATAAAGTCTGTCTGATCCATGTACAATATCATATGTTTCATAATCCACAGACAAGCCGCTATGTGGCTTTGTGGACGACGATGTCAAATTGTTTTTTTGTAAAAAATGCATGTAATATTATTATATAATAATAAAAAAATAAAAAAATATGATTATTATTATTATTATTATTATTATTATTATTATAATAATTATTATTATTATTATTATATTATTATTATTATTATTATTATTTTATTATTATTATTATTATTATTATTATTATATTTATAATTATAATTATTTGTTATATATTAATTTATTAATTAATTTATTATTATTTTCAAATTTTATTGACCGACTGCTGGCCAAATGCATTGGATGACCACAAATAGAGATTCTATCTCATAAAGAAGGAGATACGTGTTTGATTTCTGCCCTAGATATCCTATTTTACCAACCGTCCCAATGCTATTAGATAAGAATAAACATAATTCACTGACGGACAATAAGGGTAACTTGACCGGCTGACGACAAACGTTGCAACGAATGTCCAACGATCAAAACAAGTATAAATTCTAGGCGAAACGCGACGCTATCTTTACGACAGACGAAAAGTCGTTAAACCTTCTACAAGATCTGTAGGCCTGATGATCAGCATGCCAGATAGCCGGCTATCAGATGAGGCGACTCTTAATTTCTAAATGATTGTTTTACAAAATGTTGACTAGGGTACTTACAAGAAATTTACAACTCACTTAAAAGAGGTCTCGAGAATTCTCGGAATTTGGTCCTCGGAATTACAATGAAGTCTGTTTTATGACTAATTCGAAGAAATTGCGTGGATTGCAGCGTCCGTCCAAAGACAGCTTTGTCCTGAATGTACATCCCTCCTGCATGTAGCGCCGTCCTGCATTTTAGCGTCCGTCCTGCCCCCCTTCTCCCTCCGCAGTGTTTGCGTCCGTCCCGCAGTTAGCGTCCGTCCTGCTTTGTGAGCGTCCCCTCCTTGGTGAAGGTCGTCCCGCAGTGAAAAGCCGCCTGCAGTGCAGTGTCCGTCCGAGGGGAGGTCCCTTCTGCAGTGTAGTGTCCGTCCTGCAGTGAAATGTCCGTCCTGCAGTGAAGTGTCCGTCCTGCAGTTAAGCGTCCGTTTTGCAAGGTAGTGTCCGTCCTGCAGTGTAGCGTCCGTCCTGCAGTGCAGTGTCCCTCCTGCAGGCATGTCCCTCTGCGTGTAGTGTCCTCCTGCAGTGAAAGGGCCGTTGCTGGTATGTCCGTCCCTTCAGTGATGCGTCCATTCAGAGTAAGTGTCCGTCATGCAGGTACGTCCCTCTGCATTTAGGTTAGTCCTGCATGTAGCTCCGCTGCAGGTACGCCCTCCTGGTGTAGCGTCCGTGGCAGGTACGTCCATCCTGCAGTGTAGCGTCCGTCCTGCAGTGTAGCATCCGTCCTGCAGTGTAGCGTCCATTCAGCAGTGTAGTGTCCGTCCTGCAGTGTAGCGTCCGTCCTGCAGTGTAGCATCTATCATGCAGTCTTTTGCTCGTCCAGCAGTGTAACATCCATTCTGCAGTGTTACGTCCGTCCTCCAGAGAAGCTAGTGTGCGTATTAGTTGATTGTAATGAGGGTAATCAAGGGTAGTGAAATGCAAGTGTTGGGGTTGAGGCGCTGTGCTGGGTGCAATCGTGGAACCCCCAAGCCAAACCGCCTCCCTGAAAAATGGCGCGTCCCGTACAGTGTGAAAAAAGACAGGCAGTAGGTGCGTATTTGTTTATTTTAATGGGGAATCAAGGGAGTGAAATGCAAATGTTTTGGGTTGAGGCGCTGTGCTGGGTCGGAATGCGGGAAACCGCCAAGCCAAATCTGCCCGTGAAGGACGGCGGTCCTACAGGTGACAACAGGCAGGCATAGTGTGCGTATTTGTTATTGTAAGAGGGGGATCAAGGGTATGAAAGCAATGTTGGGGTTGAGGCGCTGTGCTGGGTGCGGAAAGCGTGGAACCGCCCAAACCAAGTTCGCCCCGTAAGGACGGGCGTCCCCTACAGTGTACAACAGGCAGGGAGCTAGTGTGCGATTTGTTTTATTTTAATGAGGGTAACAAGGGGAGTGAAAACAAGTGTTGGGGTTGAGGCCTGTGCTGGGTGGGAATGCTGGAATCCCCCAAGCCAAGTCTCGCCTCGGAAGGACGGCGCGTCCCAAGTGTGAAACAGGCAGGCAGCTAGTGTGCGATTTGTTTATTGTAATGAGGGAAACAAGGGTAGGAAAAGCAAATGTTGGGGTGAGGGGCTGTGTGGGTGCGGGAAACGTGGAACCCCCAAGCCAAGTCTCGCCCGTGAAGGACGGCGCGTCCCGTACAAATGTGACAAAGGGAGGGGAGCTATTTTGCGTATTAGTTTATTTTATGAGGGAATCAAGGGGGAGTGAATGCAAGTGTTGGGGTGAGGCGCTGGCTGGGTGCGGAATCGGGAATCCCCCAAGCCAAGCTCGCCTCGTGAAGGAGGCGCGTCCCGTACAGTGTACAACAGCCAGGACTAGTGTGCGTATTATTTTATTTTAAAGGGGTAATCAAGGGTAGTGAAAGCAAGTGTTGGGGTTGAGGCGCTGGGGGTGGGGGAAAGCTTTGGGAACCGCCAAGCCCAAGTCTCGCCTCGGGAAAGGGTGGCGCGTCCCGACAGTGTACAACAGGGGAGGCAGTAGTGTGCGTATTTGTTGATTTTTAATGAGGGTAATCAAAGGGGAGGAAAACAAGTGTTGGGGGTTTAGGCGCTGTGCTGGGGCGGAATGCGTGGAAAACCGCCAAAACCCAAATCTCGCCCGGAAGGTTGGCGCGTCCCGTACAGTGTGACAACAGGCAGGCAGCTAGTGTGCGTATTAGTTGATTGTAATGAGGGTAATCAAGGGTAGTGAAAGCAAGTGTTTTGGGGTTAGGGGCCCGTGCTGGGGGCGGGGAAAGCTGAAATCCGCCAAACAGTCTCGCCCCTGAAGGAGGCGGTCCCCCTACGTGGACAACAGGCAGGGAGCTAGTGTGCGTTTTTTGATTAATGAGGGGAATCAAGGGTAGGAAATGCAAGTTGGGTTTAGGCGCTGTGCTGGGTGCGAATGCGTGGAATCCGCCAAGCCAAGTCTCGCCTCGTGAAGGACGGCGCGTCCCGTACAGTGTGACAACAGGCAGGCAGCTAGTGTGCGTATTAGTTGATTGTAATGAGGGTAATCAAGGGTAGTGAAATGCAAGTGTTGGGGTTAGGCGCTGTGTGCGTGCGGAAAGCGGGAACCCCCAAGCCAAGTCTCGCCTCTGAAGGATGGCGCGTCCCGACATGTGCAACAGGCAGGCAGTAGTGTGCGATTAGTGATTGTAAAGAGGGGAATCAAGGGTATGAAAAGCAAATGTTGGGGGTTTAGGCGCTGTGCTGGGTGCGGAATGCGTGGAATCCGCCCCAACCCCAAATCTCGCCTCGTGAAGGATGGCGCGTCCCGTACAGTGTGACAACAGGCAGGGAGCTAGTGTGCGTATTAGTTGATTGTAATGAGGGAAAATCAAGGGGAGGAAACGTGTTTGGGGTTTAGGGGCTGTGCTGGGGGCGGAAGCTTTTTGGAATCCGCCAAGCCAAGTCTCGCCTCGTGAAGGCGGCGCGCCCCTACAGTGTGAAACAGGGAGGCAGCTAGTGTGCGTATTAGTTGATTGTAATGAGGGTAATCAAGGGTAGTGAAATGCAAGTGTTGGGGTTGAGGCGCTGTGCTGGGTGCGGGAAGCGTGGAATCCGCCAGCCAAGTCTCGCCTCGGAAGGGGACGGCCGTCCCTACATGTGACAACAGGCAGGCAGCTATGTGGGGATTAGTTTTATTGTAATGAGGGGAATCAAGGGGAGTGAAATCAAATGTTGGGGTTTTGGGCGCTGTGCTGCGTGCGGAATGCGTGGAATCCGCCAAACCAATCTCGCCCCGGAAGGATGGCGCGTCCCCTACGTGTGACAACAGGCAGGCGCTAGTGTGCGTTTTTGATTTTAATGAGGGTAAAAAGGGTTTGTAAAGAAGGTTGGGGTTAGGGGCTTGCTGGGTGCGGAATGCGGGAATCCGCCAAGCCCAAACTCGCCTCGTGAAGGTGGGCGTCCCGTACAGTTGACAAAAGGGAGGGACTAGTGTGGGATTAGTTGATGTAATGAGGGGAAAACAAGGGTAGTTTAAAAGCAAGTGTTGGGGTTGAGGGGCGTGCTGGGGGCGGAATGCGTGGAATCCCCCAAACCCAAATCTTTGCCTCGTGAAGGACGGCGCGCCCCTACATGTGACCCAAAAGGCAGGCAGCTAGTGTGGTATGGGTTGATTTTAATGAGGGTAATCAAGGGGAGTGAAATGCAAGTGTTGGGGTTGAGGGCCTGTGCTGGGTGCGGAATGCGGGGAATCCGCCCCGCCCAAGTCTCGCCTCGTAAGGACGGGGCGTCCCCTACAGTTGACAAGGCAGGCAGCTAGTGTGGTATTTGTTTTTTGTAATGAGGGTAATCAGGGTATGAAATGAAGTGTTGGGGTTGAAGGGGCTGGCGGGTGCGGAATGCGTGGAATCCGCCAAGCCAAGTCTCGCCCCGGAAAAATGGGCGTCCCGTACAGTGTGACAACAGGCGGCAGCTAGTGTGCGTATTATTATTTTAATGAGGGTATCAAGGGATGAAATCAAATGTTGGGGTTTAGGCGTGTGCTGGGTGCGGAATGCGTGGAATCCGCCAAGCCAAGTCTCGCCCCGTGAAGGACGGCGCGTCCTTTCAGTGTGACAAAAGGGGAGGAGCTAGTGTGCGTATGTTATTGTAATGAGGGTAATAAGGGTAGTGAAAATGCAAGTGTTGGGGGTTTAGGGCCCGTGCTGGGTGCGGGAAAGCTGGAATCCGCCAAGCCAATCTCGCCTCGTGAAGGACGGCGCGTCCCCTACATGTACAACAGGCAGGAGCTAGTGTGCTATTAGTTGATTGTAATGAGGGTAAACAAAAGGGGAGTGAATGCAAAAAGTTTTGGGGTTGAGGCCTGTGCTGGGGGCGGAAAGCGGGAATCCGCCAAGCCAAATCTCCCTCGGAAGGGCGGGCGTCCCCTACGTGGACAACAGGCAGGAGCTAGTGTGCGTATTAGTTGATGTAATGAGGGGGAACAAGGGTAGTGAAAATGCGTGTTGGGGTTTTAGGCGCTGTGCTGGGTGCGGAATGCTGGAAACCGCCAAACCAATCTGCCCCTGAAGGACGGGGCGTCCCCTAAGTGTGACAACAGGGGAGGCAGAGGGGTGGGATTAGTTATTGTAATGAGGGGGAACAAGGGTAGTGAAAAAAGTGTTGGGGTTAGGGGCTGTGCTGGGGGGGGAATGCGTGGAAACGCCAAGCCAAGTCTCGCCTCGTGAAGGGGGGCGGTCCGTACAGTGTGACAAAGGCAGGGAGCTAGTGTGCGTATTAGTTTTTTGTAATGAGGGTAAACAAGGGGATGAAATGAAGGTTGGGGGTTTAGGGGCTGTGCGGGTGCGAATGCGTGGAATCGCCAACCAAGTCTCGCCTCGTGAAGGTGGGCGTCCCGTACAGTGGACAACAGGCAGGCAGAGTGTCGTGTTAGTTATTGAATGAGGGTAATCAAGGGTAGTGAAATGCAAGTGTTGGGGGGGGAGGCGCTTTCTGGGTGCGGAATGGTGGAATCCCCAAAACCAAGTCTCGCCCCGTGAAGGACGGCGCGTCCCACAGTGTGACAAAGGCAGGCAGCTAGTGTGGTATTAGTTATTGTAAAGAGGGTATCAAGGGGGGAAAACAAGTGTTGGGGTTGAGGCGCTGTGCTGGGTGCGGAAAGCGTGGGAAACCGAAGCCAAGTTCGCCCGTGAAGACGGCCGTCCGTACAGTGTGACAAAGGCAGGGGCAGTTGCGTTTTTAGTTGATTGTAATGAGGGTGATTTAAAAGGGTAGTGAAATGCAATTTTTTGGGGTTTTAGGCCTGTGTGGGTGGGAATGCGGGAAACCGCCAAGCCAAATCTCCCTCGTGAAGGGCGGCCTCCGTCAGTGGACAAAAAGGTAGGGAGCTAGGGTGGTATTAGTTGTTTAATGAGGGGAACAAGGGTATGAAAAGCAAGTGTTGGGTTTAGGCGCTGTGCTGGGTGCGGAAGCGTGGAATCCGCCAAGCCAAGTTCGCCTCGTGAAGGACGGGCGTCCCTACAGTGTGACAACAGGCAGGCAGCTATGTGGTATTATTATTGTAATGAGGGTAACAAGGGTAGGAAATGCAATGTGGGGGGGAGGCGCTGTGCTGGGTGCGGAAAGCGTAATCCGCCAAACCAAATCTGCCTCGTGAAGGATGGCGCGTCCCGTCAGTGTCAACAGGGCAGTAGTGTGCTTTAGTTGATTGTAATGAGGGTAATCAAGGGTAGTGAAATGCACGTGTTTGGGGTTTAGGCGCGTCTGGGGGGCGGAATGGTGAAACCGCCAAACCAAGTCTCGCCTCGTAAGGGTTGGGGCGTCCTGTACAGTTGGGCAAAAAGGCAGGCAGCTAGTGTGCGTATTAGTTGATTGTAAAGAGGGTAATCAAGGGGGTGAAATGCAATGTTGGGGTTTTGGCGTGGCTGGGTGCGGAATGGTGGAATCCCGCCCAAAAAAGTTCGCCTCGTGAGGACGGCGCGTCCCGTCAGTGTGACAAAGGCAGGCAGCTAGTGTGGGGATTTTGATTGTAAGAGGGTAATCAAGGGTAGGAAATGCAAGGTTGGGGTTGAGGGGCTGTGCGGGGGCGGAATGCGTGGAATCCCCAAGCCAAGTCTCGCTCGTAAAGGGCGGGCGTCCCCTACAGTGTGACAACAGGCAGGCGCAGTGGCGTATTAGTTTATTGTAATGAGGGTAATCAAGGGTAGTGAAATGCAAGTGTTTGGGGTTGAGGCGCTGTGCTGGGTGGGGGAATGCTGGGGTCCGCCAAGCCAAGTCCCTGTAAGGACGGGGGTCCCGTACATGTGACAACAGGGAGGGAGCTAGTGTGGGATTAGTTGATTTTTAAAGAGGGAACAAGGGTATGAAAAACAAGTGTTGGGTGAGGCGCTGTGCTGGGTGCGAATCTGGAATCCCCCAAGCCCAAATCTGCCCCGTGAAGGACGGCGGTCCGTACAGTGTGAAACAGGCAGGGAGTAGGTGCTATTATTGATTGTAATGAGGGTAATCAAGGGGGGAAATGCAAGTGTTTGGGGGTTTAGGCGCTGTGCTGGGGCGGAATGCGTGGAATCCGCCAAGCAAGTCTCGCCTCGTGAAGGACGGCGCGTCCCTACAGTGTGACAACGGCAGGCAGCTAGTGGCGTATTTTGTTGATTTTAATGAGGGTAATCAAGGGGAGTAAATCACTGTTGGGGTTTAGGGGGCCTTGCTGGTGCGGAATGCGTGGAAAACCGCCAAAACCCAATCTCGCCTCGTGAAGGACGGCGCGTCCCCCAGTGTGACAAAACAGGCACTAGTGAGCGTATTAGTGTTGTAATGAGGGGAACAAAGGGGAGGAAAAGCAAAATGTTTTGGGGTTGAGGCGTGTGGGGGCGGGAATGCGGGAAAACCCCAACCAAGTCTCGCCTCGGAAGGACGGCGCGCCCGTCAGTGTGACAAAAAGGGAGGCAGCTAGTGTGCGTATTTGTTATTGAATGAGGGTAACAAGGGGAGTGAAATGAAGTGTTTTGGGGTTGAGGGGCTGTGCTGGGTGCGGGAAAGGTGGAATCCGCCCAAACCAAGTCTCGCCCCTGAAAGGGCGGGGCGTCCCCCTAAGGTGACAACAGGCAGGCAGCTAGTGTGCGTATTAGTTGATTGTAATGAGGGGAATCAAGGGTAGTGAATGCAAGGTTGGGGGTTTAGGGGCTGGCGGGGGCGGAATCGGGGTTCCCCAAAGCCAAATCTCGCCCCGGAAGGACCCCCCCGGGCCCCCTACAGTGTGACAACGGCAGGCAGCTAGTGTGGGGATTAGTTTTTTTGTAATGAGGGTAACAAGGGGAGTGAAAAGCAAGTGTTGGGGTGAGGCCTGTGCTGGGGCGGGAAAGCGTGGAAAAAACCGCCAAACCAAGTTCCTCGTAAGGACGGCGCGTCCGTACGTGGACAACAGGCAGGGAGCTAGTGGCGATTAGTTAAATGTAAAGAGGTAACAAGGGTAGTGAAAAGCAAGTGTTGGGTTTAGGCCTGTGCTGGGTGCGGAATGCGTGGATTCCGCCCCAAACCCGTCTCGCCTCGTGAAGGACGGCGCGTCCCGTACAGTGTGACAAAGGCGGCAGCTAGTGTGGTATTAGTTTATTTTAATGAGGGGAACAAAGGGGATGAAAAGCAAAATGTTGGGTTTGGGGGGTGCTGGGTCGAATCGTGGAATCCGCCAAGCCAAGGCCTCGTGAAAGGCGGCGCGTCCCGTAAGTGTGACAAAAAGGAGGCAGTAGTGTGCGTATTAGTTGATTGTAAGGGGGTAACAAGGGGAGGAATGCAAGTGTTTGGGGGTTTAGGCGCTGTGGGTGCGGAATGCGTGGAAACCCCCAAGCCAAGTCTCGCCTGTGAAGGGGGGGCGCGTCCCGTACGTGTGACAACAGGCAGGCAGCTAGTGTGCGTATTAGTTTATTGTAAGAGGGTAATCAAGGGAGTGAAATGCAAGTGTTGGGGTTGAGCGCTGTGCGGGGGGCGGAATGCGTGGAATCCCCAAGCCAAACTCGCCTCGGAAAGGGCGGCGCGTCCCTACAGGTACAACAGGCGGCAGCTAGTGTGCGTATTAGTTGTTGTAATGAGGTAAAAAAAGGGTAGTGAAAACAAGTGTTGGGGTTGAGGCGCTGTGTGGGGCGGAAAGCGTTGGGAATCCCCCAAACCCCGTCTCCCTGTGAAGGATGGGGCGTCCTGTACAGTTTTTACAACAGGCAGGCAGTAGGTGCGATTAGTTTTTTGAAGAGGGGAATCAAAAGGGTAGGAATGCAAATGTTTTGGGGTTGAGGCGCTTGCTGGGTGCGGAATGCGTGGAATCCGCCAAGCCAAGTCTCGCCTCGTGAAGGATGGCGCGTCCCGTACAGTGTGACAACAGGCAGGCAGCTAGTGTGCGTATTAGTTGATTGTAATGAGGGTAATCAAGGGTAGTGAAATGCAAGTGTTGGGGTTGAGGCGCTGTGCTGGGTGCGGAATGCGTGGAATCCGCCAAGCCAAGTCTCGCCTCGTGAAGGACGGCGCGTCCCGTACAGTGTGACAACAGGTAGGCAGCTAGGTAGCTTATCTAAACTTGTAAATTACTTACACCTACATGTTCGTGTATGCAAATGACCGCGACTCCATCACTACGCGTGACACGTCACTCCGCCTGCTTTATCATAGCCCACATTTACACCGGACTTATTTTATAATATTCAAATATGAATTCCGAGCGAGGATGGCTGTCTGTCTGCTTGCTATCTCTGTGCCTATCTGTCTGGTGCCTTCTCTCTCGCCAATGTTTGCATTCCTCTAATTTCATTCTTACCGCATTGTTCTCCTTGTTCCCAGCAAGCCTCTTGCTCATGGTCTTTCATGGTCTTTCAAACTGGATTAATGAACTGTAATCGTAAAAAAATTATCGTATCGATTGACTAATAACGTTGTGCACGACTGTTTAGTGATTCTGAGGTCTACCTCACACGCATCACTGAAACTATCAGGTACGGGCTGGATATCCACGACCGGAAATCCTCAAGGATTCCTAAGATGTACGTGTCCACAAAAGGTACGTCAAAATGTAACCAATTTTTTTTTTACTCATATTCCTCTGATTGACAAGAAATCGCGTTCCTTTTTAAAATGCCATTTTCTTGTAATGATATTTTTAAATGTTTCTGCATGAACCGAATTCTCTGTAGGCTTCGTATTTGGTTACAATCTGTGTGTTGTTGTTTTTTATGTAGAGTTTCAGTTTAGTGCGTTTATTTTATTTTACTTTTTGTAATATTTTTATTTATTTTTATTTTATTGTTTATCCAATCCTTGTTATTACATTTTTTAACGACAAGAAACGGCGTCAACGCTAGCAAATATTTTGCTAAGACACTTGAAATCTTTGTAGAAATTTTGTCTGTAGTACATAAGGGTTGAAACTACATGACTATGCTTGTAAACTGTTCTGCTACAATTTGTACCAAAACCCTTCTGACATTCTTTAAAACATAGTTGGTGACTTGTAGTCTTGGGCTCATACACGATCATATTATGTCGGTATCTCAATTTTTTAGGCACATCTAACAATCTCCCACGGCACACCAATTGGCAATAAGAAGAAAAACAATACAAATAAATACAATAATGGCTTACCTGTTAACAATGACAATGTGATTGATATATTATTGAATATTAATAATAACCAGTTTGCTGTGGCTGGACCTCCAGCCTCCTGCACACATCTTACCACGCCAGACGATCTCTCAAACGTATTTTATATTTGAATTCCTTCCACTGGAGATCGTTTATACAGATAGAAATATACGACATCCCAGGTTATATTTATCCCATCTAAATGGTCCATACCACAACTTGAATGAATGTTCCTTGCGTTTTTTAAATAGTTGTATTCTTATTCATTGTTAATGTCCTGTCAGATGGAGAAGCTGGGTCTTTATCTCGTGGTCTTTATATCTTCATGGAGTGGAGTAGGCCTAGCTCTTTGTGCTGCAGAAAGACGACGTCTGAATGCAGGCGCACAGTTTGTGAATGAATGCCCAAGTAAAGTGAGAGATCGGGCTTGCTAACGTAACATTGAACAGTTTGGAACCACAAGGCTGGCTGGAAAATGGTGCCAGTAAAAACTAAAATCTTATGTTTTCAAATGTAAACCATTTCTATAACTCAAAATGAATTGATTGATAATTCTAAAAAATTATTCCAACGATCAACTCTCCTTGGTGGAGGTGCCGGGTTTTCCTTTGAAGTACCATTCTTATAAGAGTCTAGTACAGTACCAGTACCATTCTTATAAGAGTCTAGTACAGCACAAGTATCATTCTTATAAGAGTCTAGTACAGCACAAGTATCATTCTTATAAGAGTCTAGTACAGCACAAGTACCATTCTTATAAGAGTCTAGTACAGCACAAGTATCATTCTTATAAGAGTCCAGTACAGCACAAGTATCATTCTTATAAGAGTCTAGTACAGTACAAGTACCATTCTTATAAGAGTCTAGTACAGCACAAGTATCATTCTTATAAGAGTCTAGTACAGACAAGTACATTCTTATAAGAGTCTAGTACAGCACAAGAACAATTCTTATAAGAGTCTAGTACAGCACAAGTATCATTCTTATAAGAGTCTAGTACAGCACAAGTACCATTCTTATAAGAGTCTAGTACAGCACAAGTATCATTCTTATAAGAGTCTAGTACAGCACAAGTACCATTCTTATAAGAGTCTAGTACAGCACAAGTATCATTCTTATAAGAGTCTAGTACAGCACAAGTATCATTCTTATAAGAGTCTAGTACAGCACAAGTATCATTCTTATAAGAGTCTAGTACAGCACAAGTATCATTCTTATAAGAGTCTAGTACAGCACAAGTATCATTCTTATAAGAGTCTAGTGACGTGCCACTCAGCTCAGTTGGAGAAGGGGCGTGGGCTGCTTCGAGTCTCGTAGTGATTCGCACAACTTAATAACTAAATAACAGTGTGACCAGACGGAAAAATTGGGCGCCACGTTCTTCGCTGAAAATGTATAACACAAGCAAGCCAACAGGAAGAACGAAGGAGTCGGACAAACCTCGAATGAAAAAGAAAGTATAGAGAAAATATGACCTTGGTTTATTTTAAATATAGAACAAGGATATAAAAGAAACAAAAGTATAATGTAACAATTCCCAAGTAGGATAGAAAAATACAGCAGTACGAATCCCGGCCGAGTAGCGTGGTTGGCCACATGGGATTACATACTAGAGCACAAGGGAAATCTATAAAATATCAAACAAAGAAAAGCCTTTACTATACTTAAAGTCAGGTCACAAGTTACAGGTTATGCTTATAAGTTACAAAGGTTGAAGGTTACCAAATCACAACTTGGCAGTTAGTGAATCAGCAATAGCCTGATTACAATGATACCGGTGTTCATGAGCAAGATAAAATAGTTCACACATCAGCACAAATATTAACATAGTAGGCTCATTCCAAAAGAAAGGTTGAGGTAGACCCTCGTATTAAACTGAATTAATACCTAACATTACTTTAGAATAGAACACCTACAAAAATGTTCTTATATGCCACATCGGCACAATAGGTTCACCTTGAACACACAAGTTAGTTCCGCCACGGAAAGAAATATAGCATAAGTGAGATTTACACAAAATAGCATTGAGGTAGACCCTCGTATTAACTGAATTAATATCTAACGTTACTTGATAACCTCCTTGCTACATACCAGTGTTTCACATTAGAACAAATATCTATCACCTTACATTCCTGGCAATGAACACCTTACTATAATAAATATCTGCCATATGGGCTAGATGACACTTTGAAAACACTTGCCTATAGCCTGAAAATAACTAGGCCTTGTCCTTGACAAGGATGGCTAGGGGCATGTACACATGGCACTTATAGCCACCAACATTTAATTACAAAAAGACTGCTGTTAAATTAGCTAGCCTGACATTTATCGGAACAAACGTGTTCATCCAACCTTAATGAAGGTGTTGAGGTTGACCATGCCTCTAGAGGTTGGGTAATTTCAATATTCTAATCAGGAGCCTAAATGGTCAATGTCTGAAGAAAAATCACAGCATAACACGGAAGAAGAGATTATGTATTGAAAACCTGAGTAGGCCTAGGCCTAATCTTCAGCTCCAAGCAAAAGTTGACGCCTAGGGCCCCGCTGGGATCCTTTGGTCCACAAGATGGCGGAATGACAACGCCCCCTTCCACACATTAGGGCCTAGGGTTCAAGAGGCGACCAAGGAAAAGTCCTGCATAGCCTTCACGTCGTTTCACGTTGGTGCTGTCCCGTGCCTATTGATTGAGGCCTGAAGGTCCCAGTCCCATGCCTAATCCCTGTTAAATATGCAAAAACAACAACGTGCTAAGATTGGATCTTAAACAAACCACTAGGCTAGCCAAGGCACTAGACCAAGTTTCACCAAGCAAAAAGAAATCAGAGAAACAAACGATAACTCACCAACAGTATGGGAAGATATTACAACTACATCAGTAGTAAAACGTAGTCGTCTCGCAGAAATCGCCAAACCATGACAGGAATGCAGACAAAAGTGCCGACCGACGAGATTCGCTCAGCTACTTATCGAGTCGCAGTCAGCTGTCTTCCTCTGACGGCAAGGTAAGCCAACCACACAGATACAAAGTCACCAGGGTAGAGACAGTGTCACCAACCGCAGAAAACACGCGCGAGAATTCAAACCAAATGAACGTCAATGCCACTTACAACTCGGGGAACGGCGGGGAACCAAGACAAACATAGCAGTGTTTAAATTAGTGTAATGTTATAATGGTTTGGTGGAGTGTGCTGCTACACACACAACCAAGCCGTTATAGTCTAGTACAGCACAAGTATCATTTTTATAAGAGTCTAGTACAGCACACAAGTATCATCTTATAAGAGTCTAGTACAGCACAAGTACCATTCTTATAAGAGTCTAGTACAGCACAAGTTATCAGTCT
>JAMZAV010001343.1:0-172599 GCA_024449915.1 Sweltsa coloradensis
CGCCGTGTAGTCTACGTAGAATCGGTGAAAAAAATGAAGCTTCGGAATCTGATAATAAAATTCGCCGTTAGCACGCAGTCTTGGTCTACTTTTTACACGCGTAGGGCCTAGGCTGTAGACTTGCGAGGTCCTAGGCTGTAGACTTGCGAGGGCCTAGGCTAGGGCTAGAGTAGGCCTAGGCTAGGGCTAGAGTAGGCCTAGGCCTAGGCCCCTAGTCGATGTGATGTTTGGGCTAGGCCTAGGCTTAAGCTCTAGGCCCACACTTTTGCTCGGGTCTAGGCCTAGGCCTAGGAAAAATACTCACCAAACTAAGGTATAATATCAAGTTATAACACATTTTAAAACTTAATTGTTATTTTGCCAGCTTCATTATTTTTGTATTTTTTGTATTTTTTCTCGTTTTCTCTTCTCAAAATCACTACCCGTATTATATGCGAGACCGTACTATATTCGGGCCAATACGGTAGTAGGAACTGCTTCCATTGAGAAACAGCAAGGAAACAGCCAAGCAGTTGCTTTTGGGGAGGATGCAAGTTAAATTGAACAGCCAAGAGCCTACAAAATTGTTTTCTTTCGTTTTTGTTTATAAAGTTTGGATTATGTGATATTAAAAGTGAAAAATAGAATTAGTTTCTGTTGTTATTTATATTATAGAACACAACACATGGGCCTACCCACGGGGTGGTAACAAGCATAGCCGAGCGGGAACCATCGAGCTACCGTGTTTACCAAGAAGTTCGGAAGATTCATTCACAGAAAGCAGCACCATCGAAGACTGTAACCATGGTAACGGTGATGTTTACCGCGAGCGGCGAGCGCCGAGAAGGCAGTGATAGGCATTTCTTTTTTCGTTTCAGTTCTAGCCTGCTGTCAGTCTTTGCTATTTGTGTTGTTTCTCGTTTTTTTTTAGTGCCAAAATCAAAGTTTTGAATTGTTTCAGAGTTTCTAAAACCACTCTTGCAGCGCCTAGTTCATTCGTAAATACTCGTTAGTTCAGAATAAAACGCGTGTGTACTGATAAAAGAACTGGCTCCAGCAAGCAGCTCAGGCCTTAGCCTAGGCCTAGGCGTGGTGTTTGCAATATCGAATATTGATGAACATTTATGTCCCAATAGGTCTCCAAAGTCCCAGAAGTCGTTGAAATTACGGCACAGAGCATAGACGAGTTAATTTACAAATTGGGAGTTATTCTTAGAGAATTAGAAGCATGGTTCAAGGCTAACAAATTGAAGCTAAACTGTTCAAAAACCCAAATAATTACCTACCAAGTTAAGGGTCAACATCCACATTTAACAGTAGAGCATAACAACTTATCAATTGATATAGTGGAGGTAGCCAAATTCCTAGGCCTTAAACTGGATTTTAAACTAAAGTGGTCATCTCATATTGAAGACCTGGGCAAGAGACTAAGCTCTTCTTGTTTTACAATGAAAGCCTTGTCCACCCAATGTAATTTGGATACAAGGAAAAAAGTTTTTCATGCCAACACTCAGTCTCTGATAAACTATGGGATATTGTTTTGGGGGAACTCAACGAGTGTAAGTAAGATTTTTTGCCTTCAGAAGAGAGCATTGCGGTATATGCTCCATTTAGGCTCTAGAGAATCATGCAGACAGGCTTTTAAGAATGCAAATATATTAACTGTAGCTTGTCTGTATCTGCTTGAGGTTATCATGTTTGTAAATAAATTTCCTAACTTATTTCATTGAATGCAAATGTCCATAATATAAACACGAGAGGGAAGGAAAAATTGTACCAGACTAGCCATAGATTGAAGCTGCTGGATAATGATCCCGTGAACATGGGAATTAAAGTATATAACAAATTGCCTGAAGAATTACGGAATGTTGGTGTTACAAGCTCTAGGAAGGAGTTTAAGGCTAGGATTAAGTCATTCCTTTTGGAACACAGCTTTTATTCAGTAAGTGAATATTTTGAGACTTGTATTGTATAGGACTAGCTTAAGCTAACTATAGTATCAGTACATATGTTGTGTGAACCCAAATATCTCAATTTTAATTTTAATCTAATGACTGATATATTGTATCTACATTGAAACTATTTTAATTGACCAATTGCACTCTTTTATTGAATTGAACTTTGTAAACATTGTAAACTGTTTTACTTGTACCAGTTGTGCTGTTTTATCGAATGAAATTTTTGAAATATTGTAAATACCATGTAAATAATACTTAACAATTGTACAGATCTTCCTCATTGACAACTTCAAATACTCGCATGTCTATGACATGCATATGAGTGAACACTGTAGAAGGCTTACTTAAAAAAAAAAAAAGAAAAAAGAAAAAAAAAAAAGGGTGGGTGGATACTCTCTTCACACACTTTTAACATTTCTTTCAATTACATGAACAAAACCATAAAATAAAACTGAAATCCCCCCACCGGCGCCACGAAAAGCCTAGATAGTCCAAGCAGTAGTCACTAGGTTGCGCTAGTTGTTACTTGATAGTTGGAAGAGTCATTCATAGATCGCGACACTAAAGATGTTGGTGCTGCTTTCTGTGAATTAATCTTCTGAACTTCTAAACTAAATTTACGGTTCCCGCTATTTAACATTGTGTTTCCACTCTTCCCCGGTTATTTCTCTATGGGCCTACCTAGGCTAGGCCTAGGTCAAAATTGTGATGCAACATTCATAAGGCCTAGCTAGGCCTAGGGCCTAGGCCTAGAATTTTTTAACAAGGTCAGAAAATATTATTTTAATGTTTAAAATGGAGTTTCTGTAAATAAATAACATTTTAAATTTTTATGCAATCTTAATTAAAGCAACCACGGGCATTTCTGGCTCCTTTCTTCTCATCTGTGCATAGGCCTAGGCCCTTGGCAACTTTTAGTTTAAGATGGTAACAAATATAAACATCACATTTATCCATTTTCATAGTTTGATCAATGAAATCAACGTTTTTAGACTTTTCACGGATATTTGCGGATATTTAACGTCCTCATACAGGATTTGAAAAAAATATCAGTGGCAGCCCTGATTTAAGCAAATAAACATCTTCCTATGCCTACTAGTGGTGGGTGTATTTACTAGCAGCAAAGGGAACATTCAATAATGTTGGATTGGTCAAGCGATTTACTTAGTGAAATTAGGCTTAGCCCTGTAGGATTAGGCCTATTTGTAGTTACTATGTTAGTTCCCAGGTCTGTGATGAACCTGTTTTATTAAATGCTGTAGGCTTTCTGCCATAATTGTGTGCTCCATCCAGTAACAGGGGAGAAGAAAAGGTTGTGAATACCTTGCAAAAACAATATGGAAACAGTGTGAACCATAGACATCCCATATAATTGGCTAGACTAGCAGTCAGCGGCCCACTTCCGGGACAATTGGAAGCCATCTTGAATGGGTGAGTTTGCATGTTAAATAGAAGATGGGGGTTTTAAAATTTAGAAGGAGGATTAATCAAAAAAAATATTTTTAAAGATGGCCGCCAGTTTGACGGTGAGCATATTGACTTTGACCCCAAAATGATTACAAATTCTCTTATAAATAACTTTGTTTTGTTTTGCTTGTTTAAATCATGCTGCACAGCAAAAACCTATAAAAACAATCCAGAAAAGTATTTTATTGCTTTAAGGAAAATTGGACATGGGGGTATGGGCAGTATTTTGAAAGTAACGCGACTTCCGCAAATAGCTTTTTTCCGGGCCCCCTTTTATCAACCGATCGCCGGGAAATTTTTCAGCAATAAAATTTGTGAGGTTTCTTAAGCCCTCAAGTCCCGGTTTTTAAAGAAAAATAATCATTTATCTACATGAATTTTTTAAATCGCTCATTTTTACAAAAATACTGTTTCAGGCGCTTTTCATGGAATTTTAAAAAAAATACCCCCCGACTGTTATTTCAAAAAAACTTTTTACTCTTCGCCCTGAATTGATGAATTTTCTCTTCAACCTTTAACAGAATTGTTTTATCCCCAAACCTTTGGGAAAAAAAACAGCTTTTCCCAGGCCATTGTTTTGCTTTTTTTTCGTACGACTGTAGTCCGCTAATTGCGTAAGCGCTGCGAAAAGCTTGGACGATTTCTGTTCGAGCGAGTGTTTTGTGGTTTTAGGGGAGGAAAACTGACAGTATCGTGTTACACGTTGTAACCCCTGGCCAAGAAACCCGGGAAATTTGAGCAAGCCCTTGGGGCGTTTAATTGGAAAATTGCAAAAGGACACCATTTTTCATATTTTTTGTTCCCACCAAGTATTAAAAAAAAAAAAAAATATTTTTATGTTCTTGTTTTTTGTAAGTATCATACTATTATTAAAGTTCTAGGCTTTGTTTTTAGTGCTATGGTGATACCATGTTGTTCATTTCCCTTTTAAAAAAAAACAAATCTTTGGGGGGGAATAATAAAATTTGATCGGACCTCTTTTATCATATCGAATTATTTATAAAACTTTTAAATTTTTGTGATGTAGGTGCAACTAAAATTTTAAAAATATATGATTTATTTACTTGTGTAGAGTTAGTGCAACGACGATTCGTTTCACCAGATGGATTCACAATTTTGGCGGCGAATACACAAATAACACAATAGAGAAATCAAATCCCCTTTTGGGTTTTAAAATTGCAGCCTTTCGATACAAATTGTTTCTACATTTTTTTATATGTATGCACTTATAGCTAACGGAGACGAAAAAGGGTTTCCCGTTTGTATATACGATAAATTAATGAAGGTCTGGGCAGCTATCGTATAAGTGCCGGCAACAACATAACCATATTATCGGTGATTATTTTTGGTGAATGGGGTTATTTGTTGTTTGGGGAGGGGGAAAAGGGGGAAGAGGTTTGAGGCTCCCGGGGAAATTTGTGCTCGGGGCTACATCAACAGCTGTCAGATAACACGGCGGTACAAGCGGGGCGGTGATTATTTCGTAAAGGATGTGCTTTTTTTTTACCATCTACTCTATTTACAAATTACGTAAAGATGGATCAAAGGAAGAGGGATAAACAAACTATGAAAAAAGGGGGGACAAGGGGAATGCCTTTTTCAATGATTCATAAACAGAACTGGCTAGAAGATTTTACAGGTAAAAAAAAAAATCCATGGACGGTAATTTTAACAAAAAATGGATCTTCAAAAAAACTGTTTGGGGAATATAGGTGTATTTTGGGCCCCTCCCCAAATCAATCCCGGATTGGACATTACCCCCATTGAGCTTGGGAACATTTTTCTAAAACAAATTGAATCCCCGTTTGAATCACCGAATCACCGGGGCCCTGCGTAAATACCGCACGAAAGTTGAAACAAATAAATCAGAAACCCATCACATCTAGGGAGTGTGCACGAAGGGTGGATTTTAATTTAGTTAAAAAAGTTTTCCCCTTTTTGTAAATTTTTGTCCTCCTTGTAAATCATTTTTTTAAACTAAATAGGATAACTTTAATAAATAAATAAATAAATAAATAAATAAATAATTTTTTTTAAACTCAAAATGTGACGCGTTTACTCATTGTGGTGTCCACTTCACTCAGCCCCCTGAGATAACTTTTTTTTTTTTAGTCTTAGGACTTTTTTAAATTATATCGGGTTCCAATTTATGTTAAAGTGGGAGTTGTTGTATGAAAAACATTTTGGTTTACACATCGCCTTGGGTTTTTTTTTTAGCAAAAAATTTAAATTTTGCATGGTAATTCTATGTATTAGGCCAATTAGGCCTTTTGATGTTTTTATTTCGATGTAAAGAATCAAATTACCCAACTTGACATGCGCAGTCAGGGGCTATACCGTTTAAAAATTACCACCAAACAAACCCAGCCACCCAAACTGTTCAGATGTCAGGGAAGCATTGAACCCTAGATCAAATCAACCGAAAATAAAATTTGTCTGTGACAAGCCCGTCGTCCCCTTTCACGAAATGACGGGTACGGGCTCGAGCACAGGTTCGTTCCCCGCCATCTAAAACAGAATTTTCTATTCCCACGGTTTACTGGTCATTCTGCAAATGATTGGGTGAGTTTTTAAATGCCTGCTCACATTCCATAGAAACTTTAATTCGTACTCCCCCAATATTTTTTACTTATAAAAGCTTAAATTGTATTTTTTTATATAATTGTATTTGCACTTACTATAAATTTCTTTTTTTACTTTAATTCTATATGTAACAAATAAAAAATGATATATGTAGTTTACAAATCGGGTTTGGAGGGAAGAAAAGGCTTCATACCTTAATCCCCCCTTTTAATAAGCCTTAATCAGTTAACCCAATCAAAAATAAATATGAGTGCACTTACGAGGGCCACAATGCATTTGAGTTTTGTTTTATTGGAAGGGGTTTGGGTAACCATGAATTTTGGGTTTAAAAGCAACCATTTTTTTATATAAAAAGTGTTTGGGGACTAAGCTAATAAAAAAATTTTGAACTACAATTGCCTAATCAATGCTCCCGCGGCATTAAATAAAGTCTCCGTTGATCCTACACTAATGAAGAAAAAGAAAGGCGATTTGAAGAAAAAGGTATAGAAACAAAAACCGTCTTTACGAAAGGTAAAATATAACAACTACAATAATTTGGTTTAGTAATTTCCGGGTTTGGAGTTAATACGGTATTTATCGCAGTATGTTACTACTTTTCTTTTAGTGTACGCATTAAAACCTTCTAGACCTAGCGCAGTCATTTTGATTAGTGGATAGGGGCGATGATTTTGTAAAATGCTTGGTAATATATTTTTATTCGTAGTAAAAAATGTTTCAAGGATATGATATAATATACGCATAACGTTATTCGAATAGTTTATTTCTTTAAATTTTTGAAAACAGTGTACTTTAAAAATGTACGCGTACGTATCATTAAAATAAAAAAATTGAAGCAATAAAAAGAAGGCTAATGTAATAAATGTCAAATGGGAGTATTTTTTTCCCCCCACTCCAATTTTTAACATCACCTAGTATTTATAATTTTTAACACCTGTTTTGAGGCCAGACAACTGTTGGGGTAATTTTTTACCCCTGGTCTTTATCTCTTTTTGCTTGTACAATTTCATAATAATCAATCAAATATTGAAAATTATTTTCATTAATTTTCATGTATCAATGCATTAAAATGTTTAATATACACTTAATCATCAACGCGGGCGTAGGAAAACCGGGGGTGGGGCAGGGGGGGTTTTAATGCACCCTCCCAATTAGGGAGAGGGGGGCAAACTAACGTGAGAAAATATTAATCCCAGAATTTCAAAATAAATAGCACATACACATAAAATCGACAGTCACCTGGTTAAAAAATTGTTTGCCTGAAAAAGGCGCGTTTCATACAAAACAGGAAATTTACTAAAATGGACACCACGTTTTAAGGGTTTTTTGATCGCAATAGTTGCGTAAAAAACGTTTACAGATCCGAGTAGAAAAAATGAGATATAACCAGTGGCTTTGCCCGAACCCCAGCTGCCGCCCACAAATTTCTAATAAATCCCCCCCCCCCCCCCCCCCCCCCCCCCCCTCCAAATTTAAAAGTTCCTACGCGCGTGATCAAGAGATTGATAAATAATTTTTAAAAAACATCGACCTTTAAAAAATTTTTTAAGTTTTTTTATCCCCTCTCCCCATGATGTCCAGGGGGGCCCGATTCGGGGTGCTCAGGGGTGAAGAACCCCTCCAAATTTCGAATTTTAAAAAAAATCGGTTAAACAATAACAAAGTTTTTAGCATCTACATTTACAAAACGTTCACAACTAGTTATTTAGAGATTAGAGTATTTTTGGTTTTAAAACTTGCAAAATCTGGTGATAAAATCGGGGAAAATTTGGATTTTGACTCAGTTGTTTAAATTTTCCTGTGGCATTTTTTTTGTTTTGAATAACAAACTAAACCATAAAATTACTAGTAGACATTTCCTGTGCTGCTTGAACAGAAACGGAAATTTAAATTTTTTAAATTTTTAATATATTAATTTTTAATTTTAAGAAACTAAATGATTCAACTTTTCACAGAACGGATACAGGGGGGCAGTGCGGGGGTGGCGATTGTCATTTCCACTCCCCCATAAGATTCCTGTTTGATTTTTCGCAGCCAATAATTTCCATTACCTATTTTGCCATTTTCGATTCTTTTTTATTAGGCCATCTAAAGTTGTAAATTAGCAAATTTTTTTTCCGCCCTTTGGCCCCCCAAAAGGGGGGTAAAAAACCATAGCTTTCAAGCATGCCCCTGGGGTTTTTTAAAACGAACACGCTCCCCAGAACCCAGGTCTAGATGTTTTCGTTACAATTTGGTCATGGAAATCTTGAAAAAATTAATTTCAAGGCTAATTTTTATTACTACTGATATAATACGTCACACAAAACAAAGCGCAAAAAAGTTTAGAAAATACCTGACGGGCCGGGGAGTCTTCAAAAGGGTTTGGAAAATTTCGCACCCCTCGGAATTTTTAAAACCTGCGCCACCACCCGTAACCCCGATTTACGTATCAACACTTTTTTTTTATGGTATTGTTAGGGGAAGTCTACAAAGACTATGGCAATTGTGTTTTGACCCAAACTAGTTACTCACGGGGGTTGTGCCCCAATAAGTGAAATAATTTAATTTTTAATAACCTTTTTTTGAAAAAAGTAGTCTATTTAATTTTTGATTTGCCCCAAAAAAACTAACTATTCAACAAAAGTCGACCAACAACAAACAACCAATTTTTGAATAAACCTCCTGTGAACGCAACGTTGTCAATAGTTCCAGTGACGACGAAAAATATGATCTCAGTCCACCACTTCGCACTACCGCGTACCCCCTAACGAAAGGGATACCAGCGTCGCAGCGAGGCGTTGAGTTTTTTGCTAGTCCCCCACCCCCAGACTATCACAACTCGACTCATTTCCCCCCCTAGCTGAGGAAACTTCAACACCCCCCGCTCTCCCCCGGATGCGAGATTTTTCGAGGTCTCATCTGAGAAGTTGGCGTCGCTTCAATGTCCTATTCCTTCTTAAAAAGCATAAATTAAAACGCCAAACCGCCATCTTGAATGGGTGAGATTGACGCTTCAATTTGGTACACTCGCGCCTGTGCGGAGGTATTGGAGACTGCGTATCTAGCCTACTATAGGTGTTAAGATATCTATGGTGTGAACACATTATGTCTCAGACTTCCCATCCCAACTATACCTTGTGATCTACTATTGTGCTTCTTCTTTTCAATGAGTGCGTTGCAGATGGTAAGCTATGGTGCACAACGCACATATCTAGCAGGTTGGCCCCATCAGTATCTCTAACCCCATACCCATGGGCACCTATTACCACTTCATATCCCTGCCTGTCCATTCTTACTTAGGTAGTCTCCCGTGAATGAGCATCAGATTACCATTTCAATTGTCCTCTATGAAGGTGCTCTTTACCATAGCAAGAAAGTCACCCTTTTCTTTTACCGTAGCTTAGCAAGAACATTTTTCAAAGTACGTATGCTAGTTTGTAGACAAGTATAATTATACGCGTTACAAATAGAAACAAAATTCGGCCTTGGAACCAAAAAATTATGAGCAGGAATATGTCCGGATATACGTATTGCATACACTACAATCATCTAGGCCTATATATTGGACATAAGCCTACTGCTCAACCAAAAAATAAGTAAAAAAATACTTTGGGCAATGTCAGATGATAATAATTGATGAACTATGTCTGTTGTTTTGTTGAACTACTAATATTCATCTTAATCCCGCCTAGAAAATAAAGACGTTTTCCTTTGTTTCCATATTGTTTTACACAGGGTGAGGAAAGTCTACAAGAGCAGCTATGATCAAGTGTACCAAACTGACACACGCCACACCAACTACCAGGAGACACCAGGGTTCACTCCACAGTTCACACGAGAGTATCGCCGGCAAGCATCGCAACACACTTAGCTTGCTGCCGTTTAGCCACAGGGAAACCAGGGTCCTAATAATGATTGTTGTAAAACAAACGATTGATTGAGAGTAGAGCAGCAGTTGAAGAATGAAACAGAGAAACATCATCCAATTTAGAGAATGACTTTCAATGTTTGACTAAACTTAACACAAGGCACAAAGCCTGCCCAAGCCACTCAGGAACTGTGGTGTGAACTGGTGTACTATGTAGGCACGAGCGCTTCTACGTGACCGCTAACTCAACGATATCATCGGCACCGACTGACAACAGGTGACGTGAACACAAAACTAGTTTAGATCGCAGTATTAGCTGCGGCTGGAGTTATTTTAAGGTTTGTTAGCTGTCACGATATTGTCGAGTTAGCCGCCGAGCGCTGCACCAAACATGCTGGAGCTTAGACGTAAAGGAATAAGAGTGGATCAGTAGGGGTGTGCGAGATGAGAAATTTCAGATCGGAATCTGGAATCATTTCTCGTTCCAAATTTAGTACTTCTATTTCATGAAAAAAGAATAAACGGCGGTAAAAATGTAGTCAACCCTAAACAAGAAGCCAATTGACTTATAAGACAACATTGAAAATGAAAGTACAGCCAACGTGAGAAATTTGAATTTCTTTATCACACAAGTTCAAGCGGTTCAACCGGCTATTGTTGATAAACACTATGATGTAGATGAAAACCGTCTCAATTTATAGTCCGATACCAAAGTGAACTAGAACCTCCAATACGAATTATCTTTCAGTGTTAAATACACTAGTACGAATTAAGCCGCCTCAACAGCGCATCAAAAAAGTAACGATAAACTGATTTAAACTGATTTGTACTTTTTAATATCTTTCAAAGCGTTGACGTGCGTGATGAATGTAAAAAGATAATTTATAAAACAAGCTGGCCATCCATGGTGTTAGGTAATTTACTAAATTAATTATTCCTCATAAACTAAATTAATTTCTTAAAAGAAAACAATAAATTGAAAATCTCACTGTCTGCCTCGTTGACATAGTACCAAGTCGACGAAAGATAGCACGCTTGTTTACACAACAATTACACCACCTGATGGCAGAAGAATGAAGTTCGTAAAACGTTTCAACTCCTGCCATATTTAGTTTGGTTTATATTTCCGTGATAAACCGTAGGGGCCTATTAATTAAAACAAAACTAAATGTCCGTGATAAACTCAGTGCGTGTGTGAAAGTTGACCGGTAATTTGATTGAATTTATTGGTCCTTTGGTCCTTCCACCTTTGTAGTTAATCACAGACTTCACAGTGAGGTATCTTTGCATTTGCAGCTGGTTTGCACCGACGTTATTAGATAATTAGACACGAGTCGTCAATATAGAAATTCCTAATCAAACCTTGTCCCCGTTTAACCCGAAACACAAAGTTAAAAATTCTTGTTCCTGTCCCAAACCTGTAGAATCTCTCCTCACACACCCTAGGGATCGGATCAGTGGTTCACAAGCTACTGTTCCTCGAACTGACTCACACATCTTACAACACGACACGAGCGCTGGGGGCTGGATGCGGAGATGTTCTAGAGACGACCGGAGCTGCACAGTGGAGCCAGCCGACGGTTGTGGTCTCCTCCCCCTCCTGCAAGAATGAACACAGAGTTAGAATCTAAACAGGGAGGTGTTTACCACAAGGTAGCATCATGAGACGACACGAGAGGCTGCGGGTAGTAAAGAACTGAACGTCTGCTACACACACAGTTAATATAGAAATGTGCTTCGATAGAGACATGTCCTTTCTTTCTTTCTTTTCTAAGGAACAGTTTTTCTTTAAATTTTATGGATACTTTAATATTTGTTGTATGAAAGTATATAGCAGTGCCGCCGTTAGATTGGGAAAAGGGTCTTATAGTATCACAGATATGACACCCAGGCAGGCAACACTGTAAAATCTGTGGCCCTACATGCTGCCTCTCACAACCTGGCTTTCAATGAATGCTACCAGGTCGGTGTTGTGAGAGCCCTACCTGCCAACTGCAATGAGCATGAACTGAGAAGGTGGATCACCAACTCTAGGCTAGGGTCTACTCCACTCCTCCCACCTCCCCTTCTAGTTCCCCTCCACTTCCGCCAACATCGCCACTGGCGTGTTTTGTAAATATCGCCACTGGCGTGTTTTGTAAATAACTGTGCAGACCTAGGTTAGTCAATCTCTCCGCTCTCGTCGAGTGAGCAAGGCCCTGTTTGGCCAAAACAGTTTCAATTTTTTTTTTTTAATGTAGGTATAGGTATTTATTTGTCTCTATCTATCTACGAGATCCCTGCAGTCACCGACCAGGTAAGCTGTTGGGTTCCCTCTCCACACACCCAGTTTAATAACACTGTACCTCTAGGCCTATTTAAAAGGGGAGACAAGTGAAAGTGTGCCAACTCAACTGGGCGTTATTGACACGCCACTGTGCTAAGACTATGAAATAATAATTGGATGAGCGAAGCGAAGATTCCATTTCACTACACTGGAGAAAAAAATCCGGAATGTTTTTTTTTTTTTCTTTCTTTCCTTCTTTCTTTTTTTCTGTATTTTTGTGTGTTTGTCAGCACGATTCCGGCTAAACCGATACTCCAATTGCGATAAAATTTTATAGAGGCCTTCGAAATCTCTGAACTTAGAACTGCCACGTTTTTTGAGCGCAATCGGAAAAATTTTTCTTATAAAAAACGCAATTTTACGATTTTTTTTCGATTTTTAAATATTCTTCGACTTATACACCTACACGCTTTATCCGATTGTAAAGATTTTTTCATAGAACCTTAATTTTATGAATTAAGATATTCGTGTGAAATTTGAGCGTAATCGAAAAATTATTTCTCATAAAAATCGAAATTTTACGGGTTTTTTCTTTTTTAAAACAAATCTTTGACTTGTAACACCTACATGCTTTATCCTTTTGTAATGATTTTTTCACAGAACCTTAATTTTATGAATTAATATACTCGTGTTAAATTTGAGCGCAATCGAATAATTATTTCTTATGAAAATTGCAATTTTATGATTTTAAAAAAAAATTACGATTTATTAAAAAAATTAAGTTAATTTTTTATTTTATTTAATTTAATTGGATGAGCGAAGCGAAGATTCCATTTCACTACACTGGAGAAAAAAATCCGGAATGTTTTTTTTTTTTCTTTCTTTCCTTCTTTCTTTTTTTCTGTATTTTTGTGTGTTTGTCAGCACGATTCCGGCTAAACCGATACTCCGATTGCGATGAAATTTTATGGAGGCCTTCGAAATCTCTGAACTTAGAACTGCCACGTTTTTGAGCGCAATCGGAAAAATTTTTCTTATAAAAAACGCAATTTTACGATTTTTTTCGATTTTTTAAATATTTCTTCGAACCTTATAAACACCTACACGCTTTATCCGATTGTAAAGATTTTTTCATAGAACCTTAATTTATGAATTAAGATATTCGTGTGAAATTTGAGCGTAATCGAAAAATTATTTCTCATAAAAATCGAAATTTTACGGGTTTTTTCTTTTTTAAAACAATTCTTTGACTTGTAACACCTACATGCTTTATCCTTTTGTAATGATTTTTTCACAGAACCTTAATTTTATGAATTAATATACTCGTGTTAAATTTGAGCGCAATCGAATAATTATTTCTTATGAAAATTGCAATTTTATGATTTTAAAAAAAAATTACGATTTATTAAAAAAATTTAGTTAATTTTTTATTTTATTTAATTTAATTAAAAAAAATCTTCGTCTAAGTAATGATTTTTTCACAGAACAACAGAAAATCCGCGTAACACATGGCAGCTCAATGCACCAATTACGCTCATCCAACAACGCGGCGGGACTTAGCGTTTTCCTAGTAATAGGCCTGAGAGTTGGGACTTGATATTGATTTTTCGATTTGGCATCGATGTCGAAGCAAAAATTGACTTCGATTCGACATCGATTTGCCATTATAATCGTTCGACATTGAAAATTACTTGCAAAATCTAAATATTGCATCAATGCAAATCGTTTGGCATCGAAACTTAGCGTCAAACCATCCGTGAGCGCGCTCGAACTGGCAACATTGTACACAAAGCACGTGTTGTAGGGCCTATTCGGCGAGTGTGCGCATGCGCGGCTTCGTCTCGGCCGCCGGCCGGCCTCTGTTCCAGCAAGTCACGTCGTACCAAGGTCATATTATGTTCGTTTTCGTCAGTCGGCTCTCGACAGCCTTGCGAGAAACGTGTTTTCTCGTGTTTGTTGTTAGCAACATTGTTTTCCGCGGTTTGAAGTGACCATGGAATCTAGACCTAAGTTAGTGGCACCTTCAGGAAAGAAAAGTGCGGTGTGGAAGGAGTTTGGTTTTGTTGCTAACAAGAATGGAACGATCACGAACGAAAAACAGGTTGTATGTCGGATTTGAAATGTGATGAATTTGTCAATCAAATTCTTTTGAAATGGAGAGTGGAGAGCAGGAAAGCATCAGACTTCGCCACTCGTTGTGTCAGGTTTCCACTCACCATGACGTCCAAGGTCGCTGTTGTCACGCCCGTCACTTGATCCACTCCGTCTTGCGTTGAGCCTCTCCGACAGCCTGGAATACAACAACACAGGGCTAAGAGGATTTTCTTTAACCTTTTAGCATACAACAAGGAGAATGGTGTTAGCCAGGTCTTTTATTCTCATTTCTCAAGAATAAATACAGGTTCAAACGTAACCGGCTATTTGATGTAGTCTAAGTATGTAAGTACCAGTAGGCCTAGGTAGGTTACAATAGGGTTCTGGCTTGAAGTAAAGTAGGCTAAGGGAACCCTCCCTTATAAGTCCCATAATAAATAATCAATCAATATCTGTCCCCGTTTCTAGCAATTTTGGGTAACTATTTTATAACATGATTCTGGTTCACAAAGGCCTTACCATCTTCTTCGGTAGCATCTCAGCGGACTACTATGTAAAAAAACTATTCTTTGCTGCTAGAGTTGCCAGCTACAAAATATTGATATTGTATTTCAACTAAAATTTAGTATAGCCTACCCTCGCCTATATCGATAACCGGTCTTTATATTTACGGGCATCTTTATAAAATAATGAATAGGCATTACAAAAGAGAATGAGTAAATACAACACATTCCAGCTCACTCACCATGTTGAATCCAAGAAGCAGACGCTGAGAAGAAGTCTCGACTGAGTCCCGCGCACATTTATAAACTAGCACACGCGGGAATGTTTTCTTCCTTCTGTAACAAAACAAACACATAATAGGTTAGCTAATAGTTGTGCGGCTCCGCGGTATAAATGTTCTAAATAATATTATAGATTAGAGTTGGGACTTGACATCGATGTCAAAGCAAAATTGACTTTCGATTTGACATCAATTTGTCATCTTAGGCCTAATTTTTATTTTATTTTTTGTAAAATTAAATTAAAGGGAAATCGCTTTTGAAACCATGTATTTTACTTTTTGCATCATTCATTACATACATTACCTATTTCTACATAAAAAATAAAATAAAAATGAAACTAAATTTCCCCACCACCATTTTTTTTTGTCGAATTTTTTTTCGATGTCATGTCCAAATTATTGGTTTGCTAATTCAGGCCTAGTTAAGAATGGGGCTTGTACGAAGGAAATCCTGTCTCTATTAGACTATTGGATAACAAGACAACTAACTAGGGCTGAGCAAGTATTCGAATTTTCGAGTACGAGTCGAGTTCACGGCGAGTTCAAACAAATTCGTGTTTCATTTATTTTGAATTTGAATATTCAAGTGTCGGTAAAAACAGCATTTTCATTTATTGACCCGTCAAAAGTTATGTGTTTCCTCCGTTAGATGGCAGCATATGAAGCAAGTTCGTTATACACGACAGGTCAAACTCCTTCTGACGTGAAACTCGTTATGATTGGCCGGCTGACCTTTCCGAGATCCAATTGGAGCTAGTCATACGTCACATGCGAGCGTTGATTGACTGTCAGTTTTTGTGAAATCATTCACATCTACCGTGTATCGCCACTTTTGTGTTCGAGATGTTGTTGACACTGCTAGTTGTGTTTGCTACGAAAGTAAAATGGACACGAGACGAGAGCAGAGGAGCCAGATGATTTGTAAAAATATGCGGCAGACTAGGCTTAGGCGTAATTTCTTCTCTAAAGCATAGGCCTAGGCTTAGCATGGAATACAATTTTGAAATAATATTCATGAGATGAACACTTGTAACAATCAAACAACACACAGCGTGACAGTGCCAGTGGCAACAGGTAGCTAGTTGCCAGGATCTCTTAGGTCTGAGCCCTGGCCAAGATTGGTATATTTTACCAATCTACACACTTAGGCTACATCGCAATACCAAAATGCACCCAGCACTAGACCAAGGTCTATAGGTAGGACATACATTTATGGTAAATAAAACCACCAAAAAGCGGTACAAAAATTATTAAAAAGCGGTGCAAAAAGTCGGTGTTAAAATCAAAACTCGACAAAAAGCGGTAAATAAAAGCGGTGAATAAATTTGATAATTTGCATGTCACCGTGTGTCATTCATGCATATTGTTATAATTTATATTTAAAAAGAATGTAGTGGAAGACACCACACTAGCCTAATCTAGACTTAGCTAGGCCTAGGCCTACGGCAAAATAGCTAGCACTAACAGAACTGCCTAGGCCTAAGCTACTGTCCCCAGTTAAAAATCTAGACTAGACCCTGATTTCGTGATATAGGCCTAGGCCTAGGAAATGAACTACTAGGCCTACATACCAACGAATGTCATACAAAATTGAAGTGTAAGGTAGGCCTAGGCTAGGGGCTTGAGATGTGTAGGCCTAGGCCTTGGTTGGGGCAAAGGTTCTAAAATATTATCTCAGTGTTAAATTTCTTCTGTGCATTTTTTTGCAGACATAAGCCGACTATGCCTAGCTTAGGCCTAGATGCAACCGTGGAATCATAAAAGTCCAATCCTGTGTTGTTTCCTGAAGATGGCCCTAGGCCTAGGCCCTAAACCTGCTCCATACTAGGCTAGGCCTATGTCCAGCCTAGGTCTAGGGTCCAGTCGTATTTGAATTGCTTAGGGCTATGTTTAGGGCACTTGTTCTCAAAATTTAGACAAATCAACGATGTTCTTACAGTTAACTGAATGTTAACAGCTTTAACTCAGTGCCTCAGACATCGCGAATTTGAGGTTAGGTAGTCCCAGGCAGCCTGTCAACTCTTTTGTTGTGCTGAAAACACATCTTATGCAAGAAACAATGTGTAGGTCTATTGAAATCAAACAAATAACATGTATTTATCTTTATTTACACGCGCGCGAGATAAAACAAACGGTTATTTTCGGCATTTTATCTGCAGTCCATCACAGGATGACAACAATAATTTTAGGCCACAAAGCATCACAATCAGCTGGTATGAACGACTATCGAACGAAAAATCGATTAGTCGAACTTTGGCGAAATAATCGATTGCACAGTCAGCATCTTGATTATGATCGAAACTCGAAATCTAGCGGGATTTTCAAATAATTTTGCACTTTTAGCGATTTTAACACTAAAATTGGAAAAACATCGCAAAAAGTTGTAAAATCGCGGAAAAATTCGTGAATAACGAGAATAATCATTAAAAATCGCGGAAAACGGTTTAAAATGTAAAAATCGCGAAAAGTCGCGAACGTTATCTAATAGCCCAAACTGCCATTAAACACACTGTATTGAAAAAAATGGCATTATTTCAATATTTGTAGAATTTTGTAAAAACACGCGTTGCGAAAATTTCATGTCCCTATCTATAGGTCATACAATAGGCAAAAGACCTAGCCTATGGCACCCTCCATAACCGAAATATTTGACCAGGAGATAGGCCTAGGCTTTAAAACTGAAGAATTTGTTTGATAGCCCTAGGCCTAGAAGAAAGTCTGATATGGAGAAAACATTTTCTCAATTTGGAAATAAACTCGATTTGAACTCGGTTCAAACTTGAATAGTCGAACATTTTACTAAACTCGCTAAAATTCTCCGTTTGCACAGCCCTAAAGACAACACATAATGGTCGAGAAGGCCGATTGGGGGCATATAAAAACAAGAAGTTTTCAGTACCGGTAGGCCTACCTATTATATTATACGGGGTGTTAGGATTGTGACTTGCTAAAAATTAATGGATATTGATGTTCAATTGTCATATCGTTGAGCATCGCAAAATACAATATTTTACAAAATATTGTGGAGGTAGACCTAACCTACCTAGGCTCCTACATGGATTCTTGATTTTGTATGTTATGTCATCAACACAAATAAAAGTATTAAGTAGGGGGTAGGCCTAAGGTATAAAATAAAATAACCTACATCATTACGAACGTAGGATCTGCTGCCACGTCCAACGCTGCATTGAAGATACGTCTCCTCTCTTCATCTTCTTCTCTCCTGCCGCCACTCTACCCCTTCCGCCACGGTCCAGTCTTTTCCTCGCTGTAACAATATTCATAACATAAATGAAAATAATATTTACTAACTCTCTAGGCCTATCACATCCCACCTTCTTTGCAGGCCAACACAACGTCAAGTGATTTAAACAAGAAGCAAAGATGATGCAGACAGTAGTGCTTTTTGATTTTCCTCTAGTTCAGAGTTCTTACACCGAGCAGCACTGTAGCTCAAGCGGGAGCGTAAGCCCTTGCGGGGGAGGTAGAGCCTCTTGCCGACGAAGGCGCGACTGCCTACACAGCCACTAAGATACGCTTCAGGTACAGCCGTGAACATAACTAGGAAAACGCTTAAGTCCCGTCGCGTTGTTGAGCGAGCACCGGTACATGCAACCAGGGTTGAGAAAAACCCGGGTTTTTCTGAAAAAACCCAACCCGGGCGGGTTTTTTCAGGGTTTTTGGGGTTTTTGGCGGGGTTTTGGGGTTTTTGGAAATTTCAAGCTAAATATGTGTAAAATGTCTATTTTGCACTTTTGCCCTATTATTGGTTAATTTTTCAAAGTAGGCCTATGCCCACACACAAAAATATTAGGTAGTTGGAAATAAAATAAGTTTTGTTTTAATTAGCAGTGACCTAGTGATGCATTTTTTTTTAGAGGTTTTAAGGCATCTCGGTTAGCGCTTAAATTTGAATTCGCATAATGAATATCCTATAAGATGTTCAGTTTCAATTTCATTATCATTAGCTTGAAATATTTCATTAGTCCTATGTAGGCCTACTAGAGAGAGAAACTTTTATTTTTCAAGTAAAACAAAACTCTGTTCTACAAATACAACTGCCACAAGGACACAGAATAAAAACAACATACATTGATTAGCAACAATAAAAAGTTTTAAATTTAAATACAAATACAAGAAATGAGTAATAATAAGCAATTCCTAGGCCTATGCATTGATTATTATTTGGAATTTGTGTGTACTTACACTTATACTTTGACTTTGTTTCAGTTTCTTGTAATAAATAATTAATATGAATCTATTAGTGTATTTTACTCAAAAAACCCCAAAAACCCACTTTGTACTGGGTTTTTTCAAGTAGGTTTTTGGTTGAAAAACCCACCGGGTTTTTTCGGGCTGGGCAAAATTTCTCAACCCTGCATGCAACACGACCCGAGTACGACATTCCCATAATGTTGCATACCAATAAGTCTTTAAGGTCTTGACCGATTTAGCTGAAAATTTGAAAAATAGGAGAGAATGTACTTATTGACCCTGCAAAATTTCATAACGATCGGAACATTTTTTTAATTTTTATAACCAACGATTGGATTTTGTTCAAAAACTATACAGCACCTATGCGGGATAGGTGGTATGTACATGTGTGCAAAATTTCAGGTCGATCAGAGAAACGCTGCGACCTGCACCGAAGCAGTAACAGAAAAAAAACAAACAAAAAGAAAAGAAAAAGACATTCGAGCCATAAGAGTTAAGTGGAGACGCTCGCTACCCTCGCTCAATTAAATCAAGAGGTCTGGAAGATACCTCTTTCGCCAACATCGCGTGCCGCGTGGTCAACTCTCTGTGCACTTGTTTTGTATCACCTTGTGAACTGCATTATCGATCGATGGAAGCCCTCTAGACTATTTGATGTTATTAATATTATTTAGGGGGCTTTGAAAGGTCAACAAAATTGTCAGTAGGTATCTAGAAGGCAGTCAAGCAGCAGTAGCAGGTAGCAGCCTCGCGCGTCAAGGCCGTTCGAGTGCTTGATAATCAGCTAGTGAGGAAGGACAGATAGCTGGCTACGTCATCACGGGCTCCGTGGAAATAGAGCGCGCAAGAAATGGTGTGTAGAATTACCGGTACCATTTTTGCGGGAAAACGGCGGATAAATGTGTCCGTGAAGTTCACTACATTGTCTTTTAACAGAACTTGAAAAAATGGAACCGGTTTGAAAAGTAGGAATCGGATCGCTATATGGAACCGGTTTGGAACCGGTTTCCGGATACCCGATGTCATTACTTTTATTGATGTTCAATACACAAATAAAACTATTGAAGCCTAGGCCTACAAAAATAAAATAACTTACATCATTATGGACGTCATCTCTTGCCAAGTCGGCATTGAAGATAGGCCTCTCCATCTTCTTCTCTCCTGCCGCCGCTCTTCCTCTTCCGCCACGGTCCAGTCTTCTCCTGTCTGTAACAAATAAAAATAATATTTAACTCTCTAGGCCTATCACTAGGGGTCCAGGAAAGATATTTTTTGAATTGAAAAATTATGCTCAATGAAATTAAAATTGTGCATTTTATTTTTTAAATAACGTCACCAAATACGCATTTTTTGGACGTTGAAATTGCCAAGTGAAACAATCGATTCTGGTACGATCGATATAGGCCTAGGCCTATTCAAACAAAATTCATGGAGGCGTGGTTCGTTTGGACCAATGGCAAACGATGTGCGAAGATTCGACTTGGATAATCGATTTTGGCTTGATAGTTGATAAGTCTAAATCATTTAAGTTTTCATCCCGTAGGCTAGGTAGAGACACTACACTACTAAACATTTTCAGAACGGTCGTTTTTCAGTGGGAAAATGTCACTCAATGAATGGTCGGCGTGTTTTTCCGCTATAAATACCAATAAGTGGTTAATTTTGCTGATTGAACGGTAAAAGTGATAAAAATCATTTTATTTTTCGTGTTTTCATGCAAAAATGGAAAATTTCGCCTTTTGGTGCATTTTCAAATTGTGTTTTTTTGATATTATCATAGCCCATGAAATCTAAAGTGCTGCGCACAATTGGCATAGCATAAGCGTAGCGCAACGTAAGCGCAACACAAGGAAAAAGGCGTGCACAATTGTCAAAATGGAAGCGTGGCGTAAAGAAAATACAAGGCTGTGCAAAGTTTTAGAAGGCTCGTGATCAGATGACTGCACGTCGACTTTGCGTTAAGACATTAATTCATCTTTGAAACCATTTGCAGTATTATCATAGAGATATTGCCCAACATACATAATTAACAGCTCGTTGCTAGACGTCGACTCAATTTCATACTCGATAATAACGTCGTCTTCTGTGAGTTTGTCCATGATTAATAATTTTGACATTGACACAAACAACAATGGTTGTGAATTTGATTTAACTGAAAATGGGAGTTTGTGTTGAGTCGTGTTGTTTCTGGATTCCTATTGGTCAATCATAACTGAACGCAAGCGCAAGCGTAAGAAATATAAAATATAGGCCTACCGGTACTCATCTCTTGGGCTGCACTTCCGCGCCTACGCTATGCTTAGCCTACAAGAATTGGGTGTTCAAGCAGCCAGGTGCACTTGTTTATATTTCTTACGTTGCGCTTATGCTATGCCAATTGTGCGCAGCACTTAAAGAAAAGTATGTTTTAGGTAGGTAGCCTATTTTTAAGACATTTAGGCCTAGGCCTAATTTTTTGTTTTACATTTTCAACTTAAAATACTCCACCTACAAAAACATTAACGTCGCTATTTTAAATAAACAAAAGCTCAAAAGGACTTTCGTTTAAAATAGTGACGTTAAAGGTTTTGAAGTTTTTTTTTTGTTTAGGCCTAAAATAGCGACATTTAAGGTTTTGAAGGTATTTTTGGTTTTTGGGATGTTTTGTAAGGTTACTTGCAGTGACGGTGGCGGTGCTCAATTCTCGGTATGATCGGCCGGAAGGCGCGTCACTCCTCAACTAACTTTTGTTTATATAAAACAGCATGATATGAAACTTGCGAGTGCATTTTTTATAAAGGCTTACAACTGCAATTATAAAAGGCTGTGTCTCCTACCAACCCCCCCTGGCAGCAGTGAGGCCCACTGCGTGCACTGCTGCCAACCCCACTACTAGCGAACCTAGTGTGAGAAGGTTGCAACTTCAGTTTAATTGGTACACCCCCCCCTGGCAGCAGTGTTGTCTAGTACCGTGCCCTGCTGCCAACCCCCCCTGCCTACCTCGTTTAGGCCCTGTTTAGGCCTGTAGCGGGAATGGTATTCGTCCGACTGGCAAGTAGTAGGGCCCACTGTTTAGTTTAGGTCTGTATTAATACGAGGAATTGAAATTTGACGACCTGGCCTACCTCCCTGGAAGAGAAATGATACCGTGTACTGCTGCCAACTATGTCAACTATGTGGCCTGGTGGCGTATAGGGGGTTGCGCTGCGTCTATCTTCTATCTCGTTCTCGGGACAAGTATATAAGAAGATCTAGAGGTACTCTTTATGTGATTTGTTGATTTTCTTCAGCGAACAAGACAAAGGAACGGAGGGTTACGAAATCTAACGAAACAAATGGAACAACATTGAGAATCATAGAGCGGAGTGCCCTAACAACAATTAGAAGAAATTAAAAAGTTCTAAATATGGTGTGCCGGTGGGTATATTTTAAGTGCATTTTTATTAATTGGTGGAAAAAGAAGGGTTTTTAATGATAGAAAAACATTGATAAGCTTTCATTCTGCTTCTCTAAAACGCGCAGATTGCCACCAAACATGACCTTGAAGTGCAAAATTTTCCCCTTGTTTATTGTTCGCCCATCCTAAGATGTTTTTCACCACTGGGCATGGGCACCCGCAGGAGGGGCAAGGGGCCAGAGGGGCAGTTGCCCCCCCTGGCCCCGAGCAAGCAGAAGTGCTAATTTGCTCTCATTTGATGTGTGGATTTATGATTAATCTTGTAGCATTTAAAATGTGCATGAAAAGTCGATTTCTTTACTGATGAACGTTTGTTAAATTTAATGGTTGCCAATTTTCTGCGAAATAAGTAGCTTATTGTGTATTTTACCTGCAATAGTTCGTCTTGAGTTTTGAAAAAAGAATACCACTCCATGGAATAACGCGAGTTTTGACTGTCAAAATAAAAGGCTTGCGAAAGCGAAAATGTGAGGTGGGGTAAAGTCATATTATCTCAGTGGACAAAAAAGCTAATAATCGTCCAGCTCAATGTTGGGAATCTGAAGCCTTTGACTAACGACAAAAAATGGGAGGTAAAATATTTTGAATAGTTTTCTAGTTTTGAGTGTCGACTGCACAAAAATTACCTAATTTTGGAATGAATTCACCCCACTACTTTTTTTTAAAACGCATTGTAAAAACCTGATTTTCAAAAATTTTGCCTGCAGCGCTATTGTTGGGGGGCTCTGCCCCCAAACCCCCTGAGTTTGCCCAACAAAAGTGCAAGTTGTAATTTTTGCCCCTCCCTGCCAAAATTCCTGCGGGCGCCCATGCTGCTGGGTGGTGCAGCAGGCACGTAGGAATGAGGGAATTCCCCACCCAAACTTCAGAAGAGTAATGACCAACAATTTCCCATTATTGCTGGACGTGATCGCGAACGTAATTAAACGAGGGAGCGGAGCGACCGAGTGTCTCCATTCAACTCGAACGGTTCTCATTCTGTGATTCTGTCTGTCTGTCTGTACGTCGAAAATCAGCCGAACCGCTGAACAGATTGGGCTGAAATTTTAACAGACAAACAGTACGAGTTTACTGAGAACTGCTAACAAAATCAGCTAGATCCATTGCGATTTAATCCTACAATAAATAAAAATGTGATTTTTAAAATATCGATAGGCCTAGCATTTGTTTAGTAGCAGCTAGCGGGACAATATCTACGTGGCTTGCATGGCCTATTGGTAAGCATTTAGTCTACCGCACGGAGGGTTGGGGTTCGATACCCGTTAGCTCGAACTTTTTTTATATTTTTACACCCACATTATATTTTGGAGGGGTGTTAAATGGGAAATAAAACTTAGGTGATTTTGTTTTATCTTGGAAATTTGTTAATGTTTCACGCTAATACGTTTTGAATATGATTCGCATTTCAAATGTTCAATTTACATAAAGTCGTTGTTAAACGAGTGAGTGAGCCATGTGTTGAGTACCCGGTATCATTCCTCATACTGGGTTAGATCCTTAGGTATAGGGGAGGAAAGGGGATGTTCCCTGGTACTCAACACTTGGCTCACTCACTCACTCACTCGTTTAACAACGACTTTGGCGTTTCCCTAGTGATATGCATATTCAATAGTTGTAATGGTCTATCTCGTCACTACTCCAATTCTTTTTTTATAGTTTTATAGTTTTTACTGTAGGCCTACTACAAAAAAGACATTAATTTGGTATTGCATTCAACCCACTTATTTTTCTTAGAACGCTCCAAAACCACTCTAAAAATCTGATTTTCAAAATTTTCCACCGTGCTTGTTCCCCCTACACACCTCGGATGGTGGGTGGTACGGAAAATAGCTGGCACCGGTCATATTGGAACCTTCAAGCCGCCACTGGGCTAGGCCTAGCCTTTGTGTATCCAATCCCTTTATAGCCTAGGCCTACTGGTTATTCAATGGCCTAGGGCAGGCCTGTGGATATTTGCACCCACTGAGGTGCGCCAAGGAGGTTTTATGCTATTTTCACCTATGTTCTGCGCATGCGCGGGTGTGGCTGTGGCTAACATTTAATATTCTATTTGCACCGACGTGAAATTAATAACCTGAAGGTGCGCGTTTTTTCTCCCCAACTTTTATACACTAACGGAAAGGATTTGGGGTGCGCTCTTTTCGATCATATCCTAGAACTAGGCTAGCGCGGCGCACTGTAGCCAGCGGAAAGTTCAGCTAACCTAACGAAAGTAGGGCCTAGTTTTGTAACGGAAAGGATTTCGGGTGTAATGTTCATTAAATGTTCGGCGCACCTCAGTGGGTGCGAATAGACACTCCGCTAGGCGCTAGGGTAGGAGAGTGGCTCAGGTCCCGACGGGTCGTGGATTTTGTTATTTCCGCGTCAATTTTGGCGATCCCGACTTGCGTGTTACGCGCATGCGCGCGCACTTATAAAATTCTGTTGTAAACGGGCGTGGAAAAAACGATGTTTATGTTTATTAAAAACACCTAAAACATTCCCAAATCGCTAGGAAAATGTGAAAAAGCATTTACGTATGCAATTATGACGAAATATATTACAATAAATACTTAAAATAGGCCTAGACTAACCTACAAAACTACATGTAATGGGAGTAATAGGGAGGCCTAGATTAGATTGCGTCGCCGTCGGGGCCTACAGGGTTGGCTTAAGTCGCTTTTGTGTAATATCCCCCACTGAAAATCAGTTATCTGAGTGGGTAGACTCTAAATACGAATTTATTTATTTATTGTACTACTACTAGGAGTCCTGTGCCAATCTGCAAGGACTGTTAGGCCTTGGCACATCACCAACTCTTGTCTCTTGTTTACAAGTAAAATTTACGAGTTCCTAACTCGCACGAGCCTCAATCTCTCATTTTTTAAAAGAGGACAGGCCCTAGGAAGCCCTAGGTCCTAATTATTTTGGTATGTAATTAAAATGTATTAAATAGAATTTAAAAAAAACTCGTATTTCATCGAAACGGTCTCACATAACCTTAAAATGATTGTATCTTGGGACCTTGGCCTGAGCTAGCTCTAGGCCTCTAGCACTATTCTAAAACCAAAGCTTTGATTGTGTATCTAATATTCCTTTGAGGATATTTAATAGGCCTACACAAAGCCTAAGCCACTCAAATCCCAAAAGCTGGCTGGTGTAAGCCTAAATCACCTGCAGCCTTTGATTAATAGGAAAAAACATAAGGCCCAGGCTAGTAGTAAAGTAAAACCAAAGGGATATTAAACCACAAAGTAGGCCTACAACACTGATCGTAACACAGAGACGGGCTAGACCCTAGCATAGCCTTCTTTAATCAATGACCCTAGATACAAAGGCCTAGACCCCTTGATTTATTTATTTATTTAAAGTCTATCCTATTCAGTTATAAAAACTGATTTACAAAGGAGGACAAACTGAGTTATGGTCAATAGTGTGCGTACAGTTTTGTGTTTTGTACTTTGCAGGCCCCGTAAAAATGTAAATTATATTAATTAGGGCAACTAGTAATTATATTGTTTGTTCATTGCTTAGTGCGTTTTCCATTGGTCGCACTAGTGCGTAGCGAATCATCACCTGTTCTGTTACATAGGGTCTACATTTGTCCATATTCCCAAAAACTGGGAATCTATTTATTTAATCATTTTATTTAGGCTATATTATCCAGGAGCCAGGACCTACGAGATTAAAATCGGGGCATTGAACTCGAATGATTTTTATTTCGGTTCGGTTCGACCCCCCTGTAATAATAATGGATCCAAACCAGTCTAAACCCGTTGCGACACGGGTTGTGTTTTATTGTTTTAGTAGGCCTACATTTTACAAGTAAAAATATCACTATTGTTGGCACGTAGGCGAGATTGCGACCTTGCATTGGGCAATAAAGTTCCAAAAACTGCACTGGGTAGTAGAGCGAGAGGGTAGTCAACTTTTCCTTGGTATTCCTTGGTAACGTCTACTGTGGAATTTTAGAGGGGGAATCGAAGGAAATGCAGGTTAGATATGACCCCAGGAAGATGTCGGGAGCAGAGCTAATATCACAAGGGCCCTACCTGGTTGGCAAACGTTGCGACGTGGCAGGCAGTGAGCAGCAGCAGGCAGTAGAGCAGCGTGTACCGGTAGTGGTGCACTAGTTTAAAACTTTAAACTTACACTTAAACTTGCGAGAGAGGTTTATTGTTATAATATTAATTAAACCACATTGTAGATAGCCTCCAGAGCAGGGTGTGTGATTTTTAAATTTTTTATTTAAAAACAAAAGTCATGATTTATTTGATTTAAATCAACTTTTCGATTTAAGAGGAAGCCGGCGTGATTTGATGTTCGGCGCGTTCCTTGCCCCGCAGCCATAAATCATTACATCAGAATACAACTCGGCATACTTGATAATGAAGGACATCTGTACGCGCCTAGGTATCATATTATCACATTTTCAATTTTTATCATAAATCAATCAGAAAATGTGTAGTTATTTGAGTGTTTTTGACCATTTGACAGAATCTAAATTCTAGAAAATTGAATTTATATTTTGTTTATTTTCTATGATTAATTATTGGAAATGTGATATGATAAGACACGGTCTTTAGGCCTATAATTAATTTTTACACAATTAGTATATAAAATCACAAATAGATGCGACTAAAATTGGTTAAGACATTAGGAACCGCTTAAAATGACCATGCTGGCCTCCTCTTGAATCAGATTTGTAATGATTTAAATCAACAATATCAGTTTCAAAACTCGTCAAGTCGGTGAGCGGATTTTTTTTCAGAAAATAATATAGCCTTATTCAAAAACTATTTTAAGGAAAACTTTGCCTAAATCAGTTAGAACTCTTGTTTGTTGCTCAAAATGAAGAAAAAGTGCAATTGATTTGATAAATAAATCAATGTTTTTTATTCAATAGATTAATTGATTTGATTTAAATCTTATTTAAATTAAAAACACCCTGCTCCAGAGAGAGAGGCGAGGGCGTTGAGATGAGCACACACGGCGAGAGCTTTGAGAGAGTACACACACACACACACACACACACACACACACACGTATTGTAAGTTGCGCGTGGCGAGTTGAGTGCACTTGGACTGCACTAGCAGTCTCTCTAGCTGACAAAAGTCTTCGTCAGCATTTGCTGTGATAGTATTGTAGCTATTGAACATCTAGGTGAGGGTTGTAAATTAAAAGGAAATGAGAGGGTTATTCAAACAGTGCGTGAACAAATACCCTATCCATCGCCGTTCCCTGCTTCTGACGGGGTCAGTTTGGGATTGGGTTTAGCAACCAAATTTTTCCACTTCTTTCTATCCTCCCACAATCGTATCTCTTCCACATCTTTCCAGCTCTCTCCTCTTGCCTCCAAGTCTCCTGCTATAGTGTTCTTCCATCTCTTCCTTGGTATTTCTTGGTAACATCTACTGTGGAATTTGAACTTGATGACCACGTGTTAATTAGACGAGGGAGCGCAGCAAACAAAGTTTACAACGCAAGCCAAAATGGACGTTACACTGGGAAGTGAAAAGAAAAAGTGAAAGATAACAAGTAACTTTTTGGAAGTTGAGTTAGCATGTAGCTTATGGGACTTTTCACTAGTCGAACCAAGTCCGACTACTTCGGAAACTTTTTACTTTTTACTTTTCGACTTCGCAGTGTAACAGCGACGGGAAAAGTCCCGTAAGCTACATGTTAACTCTACTTCTAAAAAGCTACTATTTCTCTTCACTTTTTCTTTTCACTTCCCAGTGTAACGTCCGCTAAACGGCACCAGATCTGTTTTTTGTCTGTGAGTGAGTGACTTCACTCCAGAACGGCCGAACAGCTAAACAGATTGTACTGAAATTTTCAACAGACATCCAGTACAAGTATTAAGTTTACAGCCAACATTTTGAGCAAGATCCGTTGAAATTTAACCCCACAATAAATAATAAATTGAAAATAGGCTGAGAATATTGCAATTAAAGTAACGCCGCTTGTAACGCGACTTGGGCGTTTAGTATAGCCTAGGTTCTCACAGGTATTTTTGGTGTTTGTGGTGTGAATGCCCCCCGATTACTTCTTTGATATGAAGTTCACCTCCATCAGACCGCAGAGCTGCATATGGCAAGTCAGGCGTTCCCAGCTCCGTCTCGCCAAGAGACGACTTAACTGCCGTTGCGATGAGCTCCAAACCGGACAGCACATCTTTGGATATTATGGGCAAAATATCATCTTTCCAGGATGATCTGGATGCGGGATCAGTGGTCTCTACCATGGACAAAGCCTCTTCAGAGTTCAGATGGTGCGGGCAGGACAATATCGCTTAGAGATGATTCTATAGCAGCTGGCATGTTAATCACGAATTGGGGCATCTTATCTTCCAGTGATTTGGCGTAGTTAGGTGGTACCGGTAACTCGTTAGCAGACGGGATGAGAATAGTCTCATCGGACGTGATGATCCGAGCTCCGACTGCCACATTTGTAGATTGAAGGTCCTCTGTTAAGTAAGAGTGTGTCGGCTGCTGCATAACCTGGGTACTTCTTTTGGGGTCTCTAAATTTGAAACGTGTGGTGGACAAAATACAGTAGAGTCTTGTGAGAGGTGCGGGGGGGGGGGTAGGATACAAGGTCAGGAGAGCGTAGATTTCTTAGACATTTTCAATCATGTTCTTGACTAATGGTCAGTGCATGACTGCATGCGGTCAAGGATCCGCGTAATGGCTACTGTCGGTAGGCCTACATTATAGAAATTACAATATGGATGCTCTTAACAATAGCCTAATCTACCTGTTGTAGAATAGCTATATCACAGACATTTTTGTTCTGGTTTATGAGCTCCTAGTCGTGGTCGAATCTATCTTTAAAACTTGCCGCTATGCCCCTGTACATGCAGAGGTCCGTTGAGGGATGGATTTAGGGGTTTGAAAAAGGCTGCCGGCCATTTCGACTACAGTGGGCCATCAAAGTGAACAATTTCGGGATGTGAGCCACTGTCTAGGGTTTAGGCTTTGTGTAGGCCTATTAAAATATCCCCAAATGAATATTAGATAGGCTACACAAAGCTTTGATTTTAGAATAGTGCTAGGGGCCTAGAGCTAGCTCAGGCCAAGGTCCCAAGTTACAATCATTTTAAGGTTATGTGAGACCGTTACGGTGAAATACGAGTTTTTTTTAAATTCTATTTATTACATTAAGATAACCTACCAAATTAATTAGGACCTAGGGCCTATCCTCTTTTAAAAAATGAGAGATTGAGGCTCGTGCGAGTAAGGAACTCGTAAATTTTACTTGTAAACAAGAGACAAGAGTTGGTGATGTGCCAAGGCCTAACAGTCCTTGCAGATTGGCACACGACTCCTAGTAGTAGTAGGCCTACAATAAATAAATAAATTCGTACTTAGAGTCTACCCACTCAGATAACTGATTTTCAGTGGGGGATATTACACAAAAGCGACTTAAGCCAACCCTGTAGGGCCGCCCCGACGGCGACGCAATCTAATCTAGGAATCCCTATAGGGATTTAAAGTGAAATCCAGGGGCAGCACCGTCGGTGGGCGTAACGTGCATCATGGCCGGCCGGAGTAGCATTAGGAGTAGTCCTTCCCTAAGCTTATGTGTATAAACTGACGATTTGAATGCTCAATAATCAATCGTTGGTGAATGTTGTGATATGCAATTAGGATGTACATTAATGTTATGACATTAGTTAGCCTATTGTGATGTTCAAAGTCATCCTGCAACTCTTTGAAATATATTTATTTCCTTTTCCGAAGAGTCAATTTAGGCCTACTTTTACCGATCGGTCCCGATTTGATTTCCTACAATACCAGATAGTTCCGGGCCATGTGTGACAAAATTATAGGACATTATTTTACTTGCATCCGTGTAATTTCTAATAAACTAGACCTACAGCTATTTCGTTAACCCATTTATTCGGAAAAAGCTGTTTCCCGTTACCTAACGTACGTCGTTGGTGGTGCTAAACTCGGAAACTCGCAGCTAGGGCCTAGGCCTAGGGCCTAGGCCCTCCTACGGAACGCCTAGATCTCTCTGAGAAACAATTTCGTGCACAAAATTGCTATCAGAATCTTTTCTCCATGGGCGTAATATTAATGGTATTGATCAGCGTTAGTTTATATTAAATACGTTGCCGAGCAGGCTCGAAAATATCAAACAAATGATTGATTGGTTTGTGTACACACGCCCACTTATAGGCCTAGAAATGAACGACCTTATGACTAGCTGATGCTTGATTATCGCATGTTTTTAACAATCTTGCAATTTTATTTCATTCATAGATAGTTTTAAAAATGTTACACTATTTAAACGTCACCTACAGTATTTTTTCACGATTTCACTGACAAAAACATCCTACATTGAGAGCTGTGTTGGAAGGCCTATACACACGCCCACTTGTAGGCCTAAAAATGAACGAACTCATAAAAGCGTGCCCCCATCTCACGTTTTTTTAAAAATCTTACCATTTTATTTCTTCAAAATATTTTAATTAAAATCTTATCTATTTAAACGCCCCTAAAATTTTTTCCCCGATTAAACCGACGAAAACATCCTCCCTACCCCGGGGGTTCTTAAAATGTTACGTCCCCGGGAAGTTAAACTTTCACGCTTATTTTCATTCTTTTTCCCTATTGGGATTATACATGTGGCCTACAGATATTCCACTAGACTTACAAACTAAATTTCTAAATTGGGGGTGTAGTTTTTGTCTTTTTTGAGTGTTTTTTCAGTCGGTCCTTGCAAGTCCCAAAGGAAAACAATTTTAAAACGGCCATATCTCAACTTAATGCTACTCCGGCGGGTTCGCGCTTCGCTCCCCCAAATTTCACCACTTTGTTTTTAAAACCCGAATTACTCCCATTACATTAGTTTTGTAGGTTAGTCTAGCTATTTTAAGTATTTATTGTATATTTTCGTCAAAATTGCATACGTAAATGCTTTTTAAAATTTTCCAGCGTTTTGGGGAATTTTTTAAGTTTTTAATAAACAAAAACATTTTTTTTTTTCCACGCCCGTTTCAACAAATTTAAAATGCGCGCGCATGCGCGAAACACGAAAGTCGGATCGCCAAAAATTGACGCGAAATAAAAAATCCCGACCCGTCGGACCTGGCCACTCTCCTAGGGTGGGGCCCTAGCCTGGGCCCTATAAAATTTCCCTTTGGGGTTAGGGCTAGGGCCTAGGCCCTGGGCCCCCAACAATCCCAGGACCTAGCCCTACCCCCTATGCCCCTGGGTATTTATAACGTAAATTTTTAATAGGCCTATAATCTGCCCCTGATGAGCCAAAATTAAAACAAAGCATTAAAAAACCACTTACCGCGGGCTAATCCAAAGATATTGGCGTCCGCCTTGAAACGTTCGTTGCAAGGCCTCGGTTTGACTTGGAAACCCATTTTAACCTCCTAGGAAGAATAAAACAACTGAGATTTTTGTATTCAGTTTTTTTAAGAGAAATATTGTAATTAGTATAAAGATAATTACTTACCGTAATGTTGAAAAAAAATATCGGGCAAATAGCCATTTTAAATGTTGGCGTTGCAAGGCGTTTCGTCACCGGGGCCGGGGCCGCGTGGTTTTTTCCAAGACCTCAGAAAAAGACAATCCTAGTCGATAGAGATTCTTTTTTTTTCTGAAGTCTTTGGGCTAAGTGCGGGAAATTGAAAATGTTGCGCAATTACTTGATTGATTACTGTTAGGCTTTATGTTTTTTTACAATTCACCGCAAGAGAAATAGTAAAAAACAAGTCTTTATACACTTCGTTGGGGTAGTAGCAGTATATTTCTTCTGTTTTTGCAGCTTTAGACTTTATCTCTGCTATTTTTTCCTGTTGACAATCTTGTATTTTTCTTTGACAAGTGGAAACTTATTTGAACCCACTTTTGTAAATCACTTTTTTAAAATTTTACTTATTAACCCCAACGTTTTTGATCTTTTGGGAAAACGTTTAATTTTTTTTTAAACCTTCCAAAAAAGGGATTTTTTTTCCCAACCCCTTATTTTTCTAGGCATGTAAAATCTTGAGCATATCTATGAGTAAACAGCAATCATTATTGTTTTGGGGAGAATTTTGAAAAATAGGGGTACCTTGATTGCAAAGAAAATTCACGAATAAATAAAACTTCGTAGTTGATTCTAAGTTGTTTGAGCATGTTTGTTAGTTTGTACTTGTAAGTTTCCCCCCTACCTTGGGTTTTAAATTTTTGGGGAACATCAAAGTCACTTTTAATTTTTTCCAACAGAATGGGAGGGCAATGGAATGTGGACTACAAATTTTTAAACTAAACGACGACCCTTGACAACTTCCAAAGTTTTTTCTCACAAACCCATTTTTAGCAATTTTTTTAGATATTGTAACTGATATGTTTTTTGAATTTAGTAAATAGTCATGCGTAGAACATTTCCTGGGCCCCCCCCCCACTTGCGCGGAAAACTGGGGGGCGGGGGGGAAGCCCCAGCCGCCGGAGGCATTTACACCCTAGGTGAAAAATTTTTGGGCCCTACATTATGTTTTTGGCCTAAAACCGAATTTCGATGACATCCCTAATACATTTTTTCTAACCTTTGTTATATTAAATATCAAAACTAATAAAGATAAAAGAAAACACCCCAGAAAAAACACATTTTTAAACTTGCATACATTTAACGTACACCCCACCAATCACAAAATCTAACGACAAAAACAACAGTGGATGGATTACTTGCATCACTTTCAAATAATAATATAAAAATAACCCACTTACCTACTTATGATAATACTGACTATGTTGATGATGTTGATTAAAATGGGTGTGAAGTCATGGGATCATTTGAAGTGTGAATGATATGTCAATGAACTAAATTGCATGCCATCATCGAAACACCCCCTCTGTCAGACAACAAAAGGGGTTTTGTCATGATTTGTTAGTGTAATAAACCGTGTTATATACTATGTGAAATGAGATTTCTCTGAAAGGCATTTTGTAAATATCCCGTTCAAAAGATCTGGAATTGGAATCTTACAAATACGAACCCAGTTCTCCTATAAAATTAAAAAAAAAAGATTGACAGAACTGACAGTAGTCATGTCACAGATGATCATGGCCATGTTCAACTAGGGTGATTTGACAAAAATTGGTGCAAATTGGTTGAGGTTTGCATTTTTTTGAAGTTAATATGTGTAAAAATTGGTTATCACGGTTTTCTTCTCTTTTGTTAAACTTGAACTAATGGCGTTTTTTTTTTTTTTTTTACAAAATATGGTAATTTTGGGGGTAAGTTCTGCGAGAATTTTAAACTTCAAAATTATTCGAAGATAAGGGGCCCTCTGTAGCCTGCCCAGGGCCCGAGGGCCTGTCAGCCACGGGCCCCCCCGCCAGTCGCGGGGGCTGCGGGGGCGTAGCTACGCCACTGTAAATAGTCTACCATGACTCCCAAGTACTTAAAATGGTCTTAGAAAAACAACATTTTTTCTTCAATGTTTACTTTGCTGGTATTATCTTGCATTAGTTGGTCCCTCTTTGCAGATGAGCTAGTGATCAGTATGCAGTTTGATTTATCTGGGTGACATTTCAGTTTATTAGCTTTAATAGGTATGTCATGATGATTTGCAGGTCATAATTCAACATTTGTATTGCTTTGCTTAGTTTGTCAGAGATGATATACACAGTGTATGGTCGGCATATTACATCACCACTACACAGTTGGTGACGAAATTTCCTATATCGTTTATAAAAATGATATATGCGGGAAACAATGGCATCGAGCAGCTGTAAATTCCTGGCTGGTTTGCTGTTGTTGTTGTTAATTGGCTCTTTGAAGAAGGATTAACAACAATTAACTTAGTCTCAAGTCAAGATTTTTTTTTTAAACTTTTTTCTGTCTAGCATTAGGTACCTGGATCCAGGTAAAATAAATCAACGTCAAGAATTTTAACATATAAATTGCTTCCATGCATATTTTTTCATATTGTACATAATATATTAGTTTAATTACGTGCAATTAATAAATTATTTTTGTATGTCAATGTCTTGTAACTGGCCACACACGAGCACTGTGCTTATGTGGGCTTCTCTCGATGATGCTCTTCTTTGAGTAGAAATCTATTAATTAATCGTGTAACTTTAATATTGTAAACTAAAATATGTGTCATGTATCTCTTTTTTCTTTAGAATAAACATTTTTCTGAACTAAACTGAACTAATTACATAGATGCAGACACAAGGAACTAGAGTTAAGTAAATATTTGAAATACTCATATTACAACGTATTAAAAGTTAAAACACAATAATTGTGGTAACAAATTAAAAAAGGATATAAAATTGAAATGCAATTATTTAATGAACCAAAAATAAAAAGGGAGGCAAAGAAAAGAAAAGGAAAAAAATAAAAATCACCAAAAATAAAAAAGATTTAGTAGATGAGTGAGCGCAGCGAACGTAGTCTACAATGCAAGTCAAACGGGCCTTCGTCGTGATTAATTTGTCTGTTTGTTCGGTCCCAGACGTCCGAATGACCAAACATATTGAGCTGAAATTTTTTAACAGTCATCCGTGACCAGTTAACTTAGAATTGCTAAAAAAAATGAGCAAAATCCGTTGTGTTTCCCAAACTCATAAAAAATAAAAATTTTAAATTTTTTTAACCATCGATAGCAATATTGTTTAAATTTGCCATATGAAAAAAATGTCACAGACTGGTGCAAAAAACTATTCTGGAAGTCTCTAAAAAATTTCCCATTATTATCAACTAATAAATAATCCTGGCCATCCACAAGAAACAGTGCAATAGCAAGTACCTATATAATTTTGCAGTATAAGGGTTATAGGTAAGTTATAATTAAAATCGTAGACTAAACTACCACAAGACTAGGCACTGGCTACATGTACTCTATAGGGTAGTCGTGTTGATTGACAGTGACAGTTATTGGTTTGGTTAATTTTTTGAGTAAGAAAACCGCACCGAAAAGTTTGGGGTCAGAGTCGATTAACCTTTTGTAATCTTGGCCATTTTTATCTGATTTTAAAATAATTTATTTGTCAATGGATAACCCCCTTATTAATATTCTAGAAGAAAATTTTTGATTTCAAGTCGGACCCTAAATCAACAAATTTGCAAAGGGGTTACCCCTTTTTGATTTTTTTTAATTGAAAAAATGAAATGCACGTTGGGGCAATTCTATCACGACTACAATGTAGGCCTACTCTATAGATAGGCGTTTTTGATTGACAGTGACGGGAAGGTGGCCACTAGCCACCCTATTCCAGGGAAAAAAAAAATATTAAAATTTAAAATGTGCAGCATTTAATTCCACATCAAAGTGTTTTTTCTCCATTTTTATCAAATATTGTTCCACATATCAGACTAATTTGTATAAAAGGCTGTAGTCAAGGTCTATCAAATCTCCACGAGTAAGATTCACAACTACTGACACCCGGGAGAAAACTCAAAACCCTATTTAAACATGGGTACTTTAATTAATTAAAACATAATTTAAATATTGAACATCAATCGAGTCGAATTTAAAAAGTGACTTCAGAATTCAGAATGTGACAAAATGTGACACTCAACCACGTGGCTCGCTCGCTCATCTATGAACGCCTTCAAATGGTGTTTCAAGGAGCATTATAAACTAAACTAAACTAGATTTGTTGACATTGATAAGACAAATGATGAGACCAGTCAAAATTACAAAAATGTATTGGGTTATCTTTAATTTACTAACTTTAAAGGTGCAAACCAAGCTATGGGAAACTCCACAGGAGCAGTCTACTCCAATCACAGCTCTGCAGGCCAGACAAACATCCACCACTTGAGTCTCGAAGAAATGAGGCTGCAGTGTGTCTACATGAAAAGATGATGAGGCTCGATGAACAATATTGGAGCAGAGAGACTAAAAACTCATAAAACATTCATAACTAGAACTACAGCCAGTGAATTAAGAAATGAGCTAATGGGATATTTTAATTTAGAAAACAGAATGAAGCTGCCATGAAGAGCTGAGACAAGTAGGTAACTCTGATACATATTATATAGTACATGGAAGATATCCTGAAAGGGAGTGGCTGCACATGTATACAGACGGATCGGCAAAACCTGGAGAAGGCAATGCTGGAGCAGGAATATACTGTAGAGAATTTGAGAAGGCACTACCTGCAGGAAGAAATGGCAGTAACTATGATGGGGAACTAAAGGGAAAATGGAAGCACTAAAGCTGGTATAGCAGGTCACCAAAAAATGAAATTGTGATACTTTTCTGCCTCAATGGCGGCAATACAGGCAGTTTTCGAGCAAGGATGAGGTGGCCAGCGAGGTCAAGGAAGTAAGTTTTACACATTCTGAGACTGGAAATAATGAGGGAAAGAAGTTATACTGAGTGGGTACCTGCACACTGCAATCTGCATGGTAATGAGAAGGCAGACTTCTTGGCAAAGAGGGGCAGCAAGATGCCACAAACTGAGAAGGCACTGTCTTATAAGGCAGTAAAGTCCCATCTAATATCTGCTGCTAAGAACTCGGTGCAAAGGAAGTGGGAGGAGGATGCAAAGGACAAGTCATGGCAAAGTATAGTATCAAGAAAGACAAAATCACCCAGATATAAGAAAAGAAAGGTCTCATCAGCCCAGTTCAGACTTGAAACATTTACAAAAAGTAGGAATGGCAGATTCAAGCCTATGCAGCTTGTGCGGTAAGGAAGAACAGAATCGACAACATCTTTTCAGTTTGTGAAAAGACTAAAGTCTGAACTTGACGCAATGCCAGATGGCATGACACACGTACGAAGGGAATCCTGTCTCTATTGGATAACACGACAACACATGATGGCCGAGTAGGCCGATTAGGGGCATATGAAAAGAAGAATCAGATAATATTAATAATACATTAATATATAATAATACTTAATAGTATCTATACTAATAGTCTTGAATAACACGATCTCGGCGCGGAAAACAATTTTTTTTTTGGATTCACGGTTGCCGCGCCCAAAGTGGGCGTCGCACCCGAACGTCGACGGTACCGGTGCGTTCGGAATCTTTCCGGGTACAGGCACCGCCAAGGGTTTTGGACCCGCTCGCATACTTTGGCCTTGGCGACGATGAACATTTTGGCTCGCGTGCCGTTTTGGGGAGAGCACTTATTTAGCGGACGAGAAAAAAATGAAAAAAAAATCATAATTTTTAATTTCGTCTTCCCACGCGTGGACATTACCAAAACGCACCCGAAACCGTCGAGGGCATGTTTTCGAAACGACCCGTTTTCTTATTTTTGGACATTGTTTGGATTTCCGTTTCAAATTTTCTAAAAAAATTCTAGATGCGCGGTAGAGCCCCGAGGTTTGTCAATTCCGAATGTCCAAAAATGGCGAACGGGTGAGGAGAAAAAAAGAGCCGATATCTTTTGCCGATTGCGCGGAAAAAAATCCCAAAGTCGAAAAAAGTTTTAAATTTTTTAACATTTTGGGGTGCAACTTTAAAAGCTTAAAATATTGCCTTTCCTCTGTTCGATTTGGAAAGACCAAGGCTCTTTAATATAGCGGAAGGATGAAAGTATTTAAATAAAAATTGTTTTGAGAACCTGGGTTCGAACCCGGGCTAGGTGGAAGCCTTCGAGTTCGGTCCGGGACACTTTTTGAAAGTTGAACTTTGCATTCAAGGTCACGAAAAGCACGGTAAATATTTTTTGTAAAATTCACGAATGGCAGAAAGCACTCTTCCCAGCCTTTACGAAAATTGTCATACCAAACATCACGCATTTGGTTACGTTTGAAGGGTAGAAGTGACACCGACAAAATTGACATGCGTGGCCGTTTTTGCATAGAAAAAACAACTTTTTACAGTTGCATGCAATATAAAAACGTCATAAAACGGGTATGACTCTAGAGGTTGGGTTCACTTTGTTGGTCCATTAAATTCAGATCAGGTTCGAGGATTCGTAAAACAACTTTCAAACCTTCGTTTTGGACATCCTAAGCGCCGAAAAAATATATTTATAAACTCATTTATTATTTCCCTGCGATGAAATTTCCAACGCGAGTGTATAGGGTACAGTTATTACTCGGCATATATCCACACGGCAGTTTAGTCGAGCGGTCAGAATGACGAGTTATCACGCGGTCGGCGTGGGTTCGAGTCACGGTCGGGGCGATACTTTTTTTCATATTGCATTGTTGTGAAATTTTAATGTATTGTTAATCAACCTACATGCTACCGATTGTGGTACGTCATTCGTTTACATGCTTTTGTGTTCATGTGTAAATGACATTATATAGTAATTAAAATTTGTTGTGAAAAGCTATGTGTATGGCGGGAGGAGTGGGAAGGCCAAGAAGGGGGGAGGGGCTAACAATGTACTACCCACTTCAATTTCAAATAATCAATAAATACAAAACTCAACATATTATGCACCTTCAACGAGGTCTGCCGAAGTTATTAAATATTATCGAAATAAATTTCAATTCGGCCCTACTTCAAAATTTACAAAATTTACAATTATTATTAAAGGGTATGCGTGATCGACTTATTTGCCATTTAATACAAGTCAAATGTTTCTAAAATGGTCGATTTAGAGTAGTCAAAATATGTAATAGAAATTCAATTTTGCAATGTTTTTTTTAAACAACTATCTATATCTCGGGCAATTTACGTCCGATCGGGCCGAATTAAATGTTTCGTACTAGCGACTTCCTTTTGGGTTTGGCTGTGAGGTGGGGGGTGGGGGAGGACCAAGACGAATATTTGGTTTTAAAAAATACAGGGTTTTTGCCACAGTGAACACAACCAGGTTATCAAAGGACGTCAACCACAAGGATAATTGCATTTTATAATATGCCAAAGAGGACAATGACCATGGGGCGACATGGACAACATTTTTGGACAGACTTCCTTTAGGGTTGGGCAGCAACGCTCTTTTGGAAGGGTGGTGGAGGGGGGGGGGTAAAAGTCAATATTTTTTTTCTGGGAAATACATGTGTTTTAGCCTCAACGAACACAACGAGGGAATCGAGAGGACAAAGTGGTGAGGGGTGATGGAGGGGGTTGGTGGGGGGAAGTCGAGTTTTATAATATCTAAACCTTGAATATTCATTGAAATTTATTAACTTTTTTCGGTACGAATCCGAATATTGAGGACTGTTTTGAGTGGACGCCGCAATGGCACTGTTTGAGGGGGAGGGGGGGGGGGATTTAGAAATATAAATTAAGACATTTCATCAATATCTTCAAGCCATTATAATTGCATTTTATAATATGCCAAAGAGGGCAATGTCCATGGGGGCGACATGGACAACATTTTGGGACAGACTTCCTTTAGGGTTGGGCAGAAGCGGTCTTTTGGAAGGGAGGGGGAGGGGGGGGCCAAAGTCAAATTTTTGGTTCTGGGAAATACATGTGTTTAGCCTCAACGAACACAACGAGGGAATAGAGAGGACAAAGTGGTGAGGGGTGATGGAGGGGGTTGGAGGGGTGGGGGAAGTCGAGTTTTATAATATCTAAACCTTGATTATTCATTGAAATGTATTAACTTTTTTAGGTACGAATCCGAATTTTGAGGACTGTTTTGAGTGGACGCCGCAATGACACTGTTAGAGGGGGGGGGGGGGGGGGGGGGGAGGGGGAGGGGGTGAGAAGAAACAAGACTCCAAAATCTCAAGCCTTTTTCGAGCGATTAGATGGGGTCAGAGGGCCGGCATCAGAGGTGACGGCCCATATACATTAGTTTGTATCTTTGAAAATGGTTAGGCCATTTTTGGGAAAATCAAAAAACATGGTTTCTTTTAAGTAGCTCGGGTAATTTTCGTCCGATCAGGTTCAACTCGGGCGCTATAGAACGCGCGGGCGAGGCAAAAATTTAACGACCGGAAATGCGTCCGGAAAAACCTTTGTCGTGTTTTTTTACAAAAGGCGCAATAATTGTACGACCAAGTCCATCTCGGGCTCTACGGAACTGGACGGACGAGGCCAATATTTTGACGTACCGGAAAAGAGTTCCCGGAAAAACTTTTGTCCCGGATTTTTACGAAAGGCGCTGAAAACCTCCAATCCGGGGGTGGAGGTGATCTTTTAATTAATTTAAATCGATTAACATAAAGTTGAGGTTGTCAAAACGGGTCATTTTTAAAGTAGAAACAGTGATATGGGCACTCGATGACCATTTATGGGGGTATTTTGGACATTCCTGTTATCCGCCATTAAGCATAAATTCAATAGAAGGGTAGCCCAGTCAAGCATGAGCATGCGCCACAACCAATATTCACAATCATTAACGGCAGGAAAAGGGAGGGGTGGGGGGGGGGAGGAAAGGCGCAGTTTTGAGTACCTACTCTCAATATCAAAGAATACAACAGGGGTTATTTTTATAGTCAAAACAGTGATCCGAGCATTCTGGGGCATTCACAAAATTTTTAATTCATATTTTTCCTTCCGATGACGTCAGAGGGCCGCGTCAATATCAACGACCCCGAAAAACTTTCATTTGAACGTGGCCAAAAACATTTTTGGTATTTCTCAAAATAGTGGTTGGTCATATTGGGGTAAAGCATTGTTTTTTTAATATCTTTCACAATTACAGTCAGATCAGGTTCATCTCGGGCTCTACGGAACCAGGCGGACGAGGTGCATGTTTTGACGTACCGAAAAGCGTCTTGGAAAAACCTTTGTCCCGGATATTAACAAAAGGCGCAATAATTGTGCGAACGGGTTAATTTTGGGCTCTACGGAACCGGGAATTCAAGGATCATATTTTTACGTACCGGAAAAGCGTCCCGGAAAAACTTAGTAGGGCATAGGCGCAGAACCGGGGGGGCCGCGGACGAGGCGAAGATTTAGACGTACCGGAAATACGACCCGGAAAACCCCATGTCCCGGTTTTTGAAAGGCGTAATTGTACGACCGGGTCCATTTTGGGCTCTACGGAACCGGGCGTTCGAGGATCATATTTTGACGTACCGGAAAAGCGTCCCGGTAAAATTATGTTATGGATCTTTACAAATGGCACAATTATTGTCCGATTGGGTCCATCTCGGACTCTACGGAACCGTGCGGATGTGGCTTAAGACTTTGACATACTTGAAAGTTGCCCGACTGCGAGGCCTTTAGTAGCTCGGGCATTTTTCGTCCAAGCGGACAAGACAAAAATTTCTGTTACCGGAAAAGCGTCCCGGAAAATTTGTCGTCCCGGAAATTTAAAATTTGCGTAATAATCAATTGATATCGTAAAAATATTCCACGTTACTTCGAAACGGAGGGCAAGGTCCGGCGACGAACCAAAAGTGTGCCGGAAAACAAATTTCTCCAAAGTCTTCGGATTAACGACAAACGTGACCCGCAAACTACCGCATTGCGGCCGTACTCGGGCCGATTTTCGAGTTTGTCGCGGCAACGAGGTTTTCAAACTACGAGGAATTCCAGGTACGAGGTTTTCCAAGCCCTCCGCGCAGCGGCTTTCAAGCCGCGCGTAAGCGCGACTTGTAGTAATACAATATACATAATACAATAATCAATAATAAGGACCAGTATTTACAAATATATAAATTAATAAATATAATATAATATATGAATGCCAAATTAGCAAAGCTAGAAATTCAAAGGCCTGGACCCTTATTCTGTTTTTCTCACGATTCAAAACTAAGTTAAATTTTGAGTGAGAAGTGACAACAGCGATTCTGTTTGTTTTTTTAACATGGCTGCTTATTCGAAAGCTTGTCGAAAAAATTCAAAACGTTCTCACAATGCAATCAATATTCATCACAAATTTCACATCGTATAACCTTACTTTTTCCATAGGCCCCCTGTTTGCTTAAACATCCGACTTTTCGTGTTTACATGGCGGTGCATTGTTAGTAACTGTCTCCTCATTAGCCTAGAGAACCTGGATCTCATTAACTACGTTAATAGAGAAGCGCGTTTGGATGTTCTTGTGTTAAAAATTTCTGGGACTCACCGCCCTAGAAATGTAGCGTTCTCACCGTCCAAAAGTATGTAACTGGATGTAGTCAAATCCATGTCAAGCAATTTAATATATTCTAATTGTTTACCTGAGGCATGAGCCTACATCAAATAAGGATTATATCAAATATAAAAATGTATATACATTATAAATTTATAACAGCTATTGTCAACGAATAATACCTTACTTATCTGCAGATTTGTATATTCAACATTGTACTTTGTTTGGTCCACGGGTTGATTACCGACACTAAACAGGGGAAACTTCTTTACCGACTCTGGTTGCCATGGTAACCAAGACCTTGGGCCCACTGCCTTTCGTAGGATTTTTATAGGAATTTTCAGGGAACCAATGAATTCACCAGGCGGCGAGTCCTAATAAATTTCTAAATGCGCTACGTATCTAGAAGATAAAGCGGCGTTACATTAGCCAAGAGATCTCACTTTTCAAAAACTAGAACTTCCGGTTAACAAAGATCTCATTTCGCAAACAAACCTGCTCGCTTGTCACTTTTCGAATTTTTTTCCACCCTTTTGGATTTTGGATCATAAACAGAATTCATACTAGCTAAGCAATTCACATCATTTTTTGAAAATTTTAAACATTATTATTTTGTCAATTTTTTATTTTTATTTTTGGCACCCTTAAAAACTTGAAAAGTTTTCCCTAAAAAAGGCCGAGTATGACTCTTCCAAGTATTCCAATATCAATGGGTTAAGGTACCAACTATGTACATGACATGACAGTGCACAAGAAAGTAACCACACTGCAGGGCTACTAAGTGACTCGTCAAGCAGACGAAGGCACAACAGAACATGATGCTGATTGTTTATAAAATACGTATAAACTATAAAGCAATTAAAAGAAGTTAAAAAACTATAAGATAAAATAAAATGTGATGTGCTCTAGGAAAAGGACCTTCAGTCGGAGCAAAAGAAATGTTTTGATGCTAAAAAATAAAGAATGTCATTCTGCACATTTTGATGTATCATTGTAAGATTTCGGACGAAAACTAAAGGCGCTACAATATTTTGATTGAGATTAATGAGGGAATACTGTTCACTGTTCAGAGAAAAACACATCTGAACTGAAGTAAACCTATGCTGGGGCTGGCAGCCCTGCAGACGGTTTTAGAATTAGTCGTTCGTTAGGCCTTGATGGGTGACCTATATGGTTGATAAAAGTAGTTGGCGCGTCACGTAGTTGGGGACGTAGTCGAACCAAGTAACCCATGTTTGCTGTGCACTCAATAAGGAATTAATAATTACTAACTATTATTTAAAAATAAAATATAATAAATAAATAGTAATAATAATAATAGTAATAAAAATATGCAATATAGCGGACGTGAAAAAATACACAAAAACCTACAAAACATTTAACGTTTCTATTTAAAATATAAAGGACTTTCATTTGAAAAGAAGTTTGATTAAAAATATAAAGTACTTTTACATGGAAAGGAGTTTTATTAATAATTATAATTAAAAAATAACCTTCAACACCTTTAACGTTTCTATTTAAAATATAAAGGACTTTCACCCGAAATGGGAGTTTTACATAATGAATAGATTGTAAAAAAAAATTACCAACACGGAGATTTGAACCGGGGAACCATGGCCCAAGAGTCTAACCCGCTACCATACTGCCACACAGTGCCGTGAGACAGTGTCGCCTACACACGTGTTGGGCGTGTGTTGCCACTAAAAGTAATAAGAGATCGCGCCACCGTCGCGCGAATTCTTGCAATATGGCTGAAGGTTTGGGGGTTCGCCTCTGTTTACTACGCGCTGGCGTATGGAAATCAACAGTCTTTTAAAGCGACAACGACACATGTTTATGTCTGACTCTGACAACAGTTATAATAATAATATATGCTACTGATATTAAGCTTAAGGAGAAATGGTTAAATTGGCGATTCTCGTTATATAATGGGTTTGGTGTGTCATGCAGATGATATAGTTTTTCGTTGATTTTTGTGCCTGCATTTTGCACTCGTAACATAGCAACATATATAACTACACGTGAGTGGTAAACGGCAAAACAAATGTGGTAGTATAATAATAATACCCTGCCCCCTCACACACACAGAAAGACAATAATTGCCAATAATCACATCAAAATCTCATATCATTGTTTCATTTGGTGGCCTATTGAACGATTTATAATACATAATTAATATTGAATTCAATATATTATATTCTAGCACTGACATGCAGTGAGTGTATATCTTACCCACAAATTGGAGTCTTTTACATACAGTGTCATATTGATGAAGACTAGAAATAAGAGAAAGTAGGAACTAAGCTAAGTACCTATAGTAAAATGTAACATAGTGTGGTAAAATAATTAGTAATAATATAGGCCGAATGTCATGCAATGTCATGTGTAATACAATAATGAATAATAATAATATGTAACTGACAGTAACATAATTATGTATTATGTATGAAAATTTGAAAATGTTAAACCAACACATTGCGTGGAAATAAGAAGATATTGAAATCATACAATGGTTTAGGTAGACACATGTCTTAATAGTGTTTTGAATAATATTTTAAAAATAACAGTATGGCTACACTTAATTTCTACGGCATTGATCCATCAACCATACTTGGATCAATTGTTTATATTTACTTTATGGAGTTTGATTGCTTAATTTCTAACGAAAATGTTACATAGTTGATATCCTTTGAATCCCAACATATTCTAAATTAAAAACATGTGGAGAGTGGTAGGGCTTGGTTTCCACCTAAGTACCCTACATACATGCATGGTCGTAAATTATATTCAGTTTTAAATATTATCATGGTGTCACAATGGCGATATTATTACGCAAAGGTCACCAAATAAGGACTTGAATTCTTCATGGATCCCCGGGGCCTTTGTATATGCTGTACTTTTATACAAGGAGACTGTAAAAGGTTTGACGTAAAATATCATGAACAATATCGCCATTGTAAATCATTTGTAAATGAACAGGATAAACGTTAAATAAATAAATAAAATAAATACATATTATTATGAGTATGACATGTCGTCAATTTCGTCAATAAAATCAAATGATGAAAGCCCAATCCTCAACATTTTGTCACTTCATTGACTTGCAAAATTAAACGTTTTCAAGATCAATAGATATATTGAGACGTCATTTTTTACTCTATTACAGTATTCTTGATTATAGCAAACATCAATATTGTGGACTGTTGCATGTATTTATATCGCCAACAGTCCCAAAACTAATGCAATCGTAATACAAATCTGTGTGAAAAAGCATACGCGTGGTAGAAGTTACCCCCAAACCTCCAGTTGAGCGCTTCTCCGCCAGAGCGCATATCTGCAACTTTTAGAGGGTTGAATCTAAAGGCCGACTTTGCTAACCTTCCCCCACCACCGCGCGCTCACGGCTCGCTTGCGATGCCACTATATACGTTTATAGGCGGACAACGTACACAGTGCGCCGTAGCAGGGTGGTAACAGATGGGATTGCTAAGGTAGGGTTCGCTCTGCGCTGGTTCAAACCCCCGACAATGTTTTTTTTTTTTTAATAGAAATGTTAAAGATTTAGAAGGTATTTTTTGTTTATTTTTAAATAATAGTTAATAGAACTCCTTTCCGGGTAAAAGTAATTTATATTTTAAATAGTAACGTTAAGGTTTTGAAGGTTTTTTTATTTTATTTCCTCAGTCAATAAGGTTAACTATTTCTTTGAACTGAGCGGCAGACATTATGTGATGCGCGCGCATACTGAGACGGGTTAGCATGGTGCGCGCGCCACGCTAGACAGAGAGGGGAAAGGTTAGCCAAGTCGGCCCGGTGTCATATTACTTTTAGAGGCGACGATGGCCGCTGCAGCAGTCGGTAAGGTCAAGGTCCTCTCGATCTCCGCCTAGCGGAGGATCGTCTAACTCTCTAGGTTAGGTCGTCGCAGCAGCGAATTAGAAGCCATCTTGGTGATTAATTCTAGAGCGGGAATGTAGTAACTAGTACTCTTTCACGCACTTTGCATACTAGTGAGTTAATTACCTAAAAAACTGGAGGGTGTCAACGACTTTCAATACCACGTTAGTAATCAGGATGAATGCCGCTATAACGTCATATAGTGGTTATGTTTGGACATGTCGTCGTTTTCCTTTAAAACGAGCTTTTCCCGGGAATGTTGTATTTCACGCACTTTGCATTTAATGAGTTAAATATGTAAAAAATATTAAAAAAAACTGGAGGTTGTCAACGAGGTAAATACCAAGATTGTAATAAGGGTGAATGCCACTATAACGTTATATAGTGGTTATGTTTGTACATATCGTAGTTTTCATTTAAAACTAGCATTTCTCGGCGACATAGTAATTTTTCACACGCCACCTAGGAAAATACCGTCATTAACTAGTGTTTTTATGATTATGTGTAGACACTATTATTATCATCACATGTGTTGCTTTGGGCACAAGCATGTTGGTAATAAACTAGGAAGCTTCGCAAACGCTTTTTCAGGCGCGTTGTTGGATGAGCGTATTTGTTTAAGGTGCTATTTCACTGAAAATGTATGAAAAACCAGCAATTTTGCATTATTATTGTTTGAATTGCTTTTTAAGTTTACTTTTTTATTTATTGAATACATAAATTTATTTTATGCTGATATAATGCTAAAAGCATTAAATGATTTTTTTCTTGAGCGCTGTATGCTATTTTTACATGGGAAAATGGCTTACCAGTACTGATATTAGGCCTAATCTAGGGCTGTATAGAGTGTTATTCATAACAATTTTAGTCAATTTTAAAGAAGCCTAGATTAACAGGTTATAAAGGCCCAGTGAATTCATGTAAAAATAAACTAACTGAACCTTTAGGCTATGTTATATTCAAATTTACAAAAAAAAAACAACATAAATAAACTTTTAATGCTATTATCTCAAAACTTTTATTCTAGCATATTTGCTAACATTTTTTCCTACTTCTTCTACAGTTTTTAAGATAAAAGGATAATTTCTTTTTTGATATACTCACACGTCTTATTCTGAAAAATTCATTAGACACTTTTTTGATGAGATTTATAGTTTTTTAATTAAAATACGGGAAATATAGATTTGTTACAAAAAACATACTTTTTCCAACAATGCAAAGAAAAAATCATATTTATCAAACAAAACGATAATAATAAAATCCGTCTAGTGAATGTTAAGATGTATTGTTTTTTTAATCTAAAACACCTTTCACTTTAAAAAATAAATGAAAATTGTAAAAGCCTTAGCATTTTTATCAAAACGCTGTTTAAATTGTAAAATTGCAATTAAAATAGAAATAATCGTTTGATTGCGCTCAAATTTCACACGAATATATAAATCCATAAAATCAAGGCTCTGTGAAAAAATCATTACATCGAATAAAGCATGTAGGTTTTACAAGTCGAAGAAATTTTAAAATTTTAAAATTAATAATAAATAATAATAATAATTGAAGAGAAATTATAACATTGACGGGATGTTTCGTCGCGTCGTGTTGGTGAATAACTTACATTATTCTTGATTTCCCGACGTAGCGTCCTCACTGTGGAAGACATTTTCAAGGGATTGATGGTCTTTCGTTTGTTTGCCTCTGTTGCAAAGGTTCACTTCTTCTTGGAACTGCCAGGATGGCGGTGGACGGCTCTAGTTGTTGTTGTTGTTGTTGTTGTTGTTGTTGTTGTTGTTGTTGTTGTGGTGGTTGAGGTGGTTGTGGAGGTGGTGGTAGTGGTGTAGGTTGGTCTTGTGGATGAAGATGCTGTTGATGTTGATGCAAGATTTCAATGTTATAATTTCTCTTCAATTATATCGGGTCGCGAAAGCATAACTTGTGAACTAATAATAATAATAATAATAATAATAATAATAATAATAATAATAATAATAAAATCGAAAAAAAATCGTAAAATTGCGATTTTTATGAGAAAAAAATTACGAATGCGCTCAAAAACGTGGCAGTTCTAAGTTCAGAGATTTCGAAGGCCTCCATAAAATTTCATCGCAATAGAAGTATTGGTATAGCCGGAATTGTGTTAACAGACAGACAAAAGTACAAAAAAAAGACAAAAGAAAAAAACACATTCCGGATTTTTTTCTTCAGTGTAGTGACATGAAAGAAATAAATTTTTAAAATCGTAAAAAAAATGCTCGTGGATATCCTACACATCACACTATAACAAACCCAAAGTTATCACAAAGTGTATTTAAAATTATTTCATTTATTAATTACATTGCAACAAATTACTAGCTTCATTATTATTGGGTTGTCAATTTTATTATCTCAAAATGCACGCGAATCTTTTCTGGCCTGTACATCGTCATTTTATGGTCAAGTTTTAGGGCGCGCTATAAGTAGATGTTCACTTTGCTTTTTAAAATTCCCTCTATTTTCTCGTGCAAATCACCGTAATGGCTGCTATACACAGTGGAACGGGTTGCGACGACCTAACCTAGTGGCCACACGAGCGAGTTAGACGAGCCTCCGCCAGGTGGCGGAGATCTAGAGGACCTTGTTGTTGTATCCAAGGTCCTCTCGATCTCCGCCTAGCGGAGGATCGTCTAACTCTCTAGGTTAGGTCGTCGCAGCAGCGAATTAGAAGCCATCTTGGTGATTAATTCTAGAGCGGGAATGTAGTAACTAGTACTCTTTCACGCACTTTGCATACTAGTGAGTTAATTACCTAAAAAACTGGAGGGTGTCAACGACTTTCAATACCACGTTAGTAATCAGGATGAATGCCGCTATAACGTCATATAGTGGTTATGTTTGGACATGTCGTCGTTTTCCTTTAAAACGAGCTTTTCCCGGGGAATGTTGTATTTCACGCACTTTGCATTTAATGAGTTAAATATGTAAAAAATATTAAAGAAAAACTGGAGGTTGTCAACGAGGTTAAATACCAAGATTGTAATAAGGGTGAATGCCACTATAACGTTATATAGTGGTTATGTTTGTACATATCGTAGTTTTCATTTAAAACTAGCATTTCTCGGCGACATAGTAATTTTTCACACGCCACCTAGGAAAATACCGTCATTAACTAGTGTTTTTATGATTATGTGTAGACACTATTATTATCATCACATGTGTTGCTTTGGGCACAAGCATGTTGGTAATAAACTAGGAAGCTTCGCAAACGCTTTTTCAGGCGCGTTTGTTGATGAGCGTATTTGTTTAAGGTGCTATTTCACTGAAAATGTATGAAAAACCAGCAATTTTGCATTATTATTGTTTTGAATTGCTTTTTAAGTTTACTTTTTTATTTATTGAATACATAAATTTATTTTATGCTGATATAATGCTAAAAGCATTAAATGATTTTTTTCTTGAGCGCTGTATGCTATTTTACATGGGAAAATGGCTTACCAGTACTGATATTAGGCCTAATCTAGGGCTGTATAGAGTGTTATTCATAACAATTTTAGTCAATTTTAAAGAAGCCTAGATTAACAGGTTATAAAGGCCCAGTGAATTCATGTAAAAATAAACTAACTGAACCTTTAGGCTATGTTATATTCAAATTTACAAAAAAAACAACATAAATAAACTTTTAATGCTATTATCTCAAAACTTTTATTCTAGCATATTTGCTAACATTTTTTCCTACTTCTTCTACAGTTTTTAAGATAAAAGGATAATTTCTTTTTGATATACTCACACGTCTTATTCTGAAAAATTCATTAGACACTTTTTTGATGAGATTTATAGTTTTTAATTAAAATACGGGAAATATAGATTTGTTACAAAAAACATACTTTTTCCAACATGCAAAGGAAAAAATCATATTTATCAAACAAAACGATAATAATAAAATCCGTCTAGTGAATGTTAAGATGTATTGTTTTTTTAATCTAAAACACCTTTCACTTTAAAAAATAAATGAAAATTGTAAAAGCCTTAGCATTTTTATCAAAACGCTGTTTAAATTGTAAAATTGCAATTAAAATAAGAAATAATCGTTTGATTGCGCTCAAATTTCACACGAATATATAAATCCATAAAATCAAGGCTCTGTGAAAAAATCATTACCATCGAATAAAGCATGTAGGTTTTACAAGTCGAAGAAATTTTAAAATTTTAAAATTAATAATAAATAATAATAATAATTGAAGAGAAATTATAACATTGACGGGATGTTTCGTCGCGTCGTGTTGGTGAATAACTTACATTATTCTTGATTTCCCGACGTAGCGTCCTCACTGTGGAAGACATTTTCAAGGGATTGATGGTCTTTCGTTTGTTTGCCTCTGTTGCAAAGGTTCACTTCTTCTTGGAACTGCCAGGATGGCGGTGGACGGCTCTAGTTGTTGTTGTTGTTGTTGTTGTTGTTGTTGTTGTGGTGGTGGTTGAGGTGGTTGTGGAGGTGGTGGTAGTGGTGTAGGTTGGTCTTGTGGATGAAGATGCTGTTGATGTTGATGCAAGATTTCAATGTTATAATTTCTCTTCAATTATATCGGGTCGCGAAAGCATAACTTGTGAACTAATAATAATAATAATAATAATAATAATAATAATAATAATAATAATAAAATCGAAAAAAAATCGTAAAATTGCGATTTTTATGAGAAAAAAATTACGAATGCGCTCAAAAACGTGGCAGTTCTAAGTTCAGAGATTTCGTAGGCCTCCATAAAATTTCATCGCAATAGAAGTATTGGTATAGCCGGAATTGTGTTAACAGACAGACAAAAGTACAAAAAAAAGACAAAAGAAAAAAACACATTCCGGATTTTTTTCTTCAGTGTAGTGACATGAAAGAAATAAATTTTTAAAATCGTAAGAAAAATTGCTCGTGGATATCCTACACATCACACTATAACAAACCCAAAGTTATCACAAAGTGTATTTAAAATTATTTCATTTTATTAATTACATTGCAACAAATTACTAGCTTCATTATTATTGGGTTGTCAATTTTATTATCTCAAAATGCACGCGAATCTTTTCTGGCCTGTACATCGTCATTTTATGGTCAAGTTTTAGGGCGCGCTATAAGTAGATGTTCACTTTGCTTTTTAAAATTCCCTCTATTTCTCGTGCAAATCACCGTAATGGCTGCTATACACAGTGGAACGGGTTGCGACGACCTAACCTAGTGGCCACACGAGCGAGTTAGACGAGCCTCCGCCAGGTGGCGGAGATCTAGAGGACCTTGGGTAAGGTAGTCGAGTCACCCATCAAGGCCTAATCCGTCTTCCGTAGCGTGGTGTGACTCAAGTCGAGCCGGGTGCGGACACAGACACAATCATCTGTGGCACTGTATGGCTCGCCCTGGGGTCGAGGTAGTCGTTTTGGTCATAGGTGTGGACCAAGACAGAGTGGTGGTGATCCTAGTCGGAGCTGTCCGGTTGAGGAGGCAGTGCACCCATGAGTTTGTGGGGGTGCTGCTGGCTTCCCTCGGGGACGAGACTCTCCGACGTTCAGGGGTCGTGTCCATTATCTATGAACATCGACTCATTAGTAATCATAATAATATACATTAAAATCATCAATCATAAATCAAGGATTGGTTATAATTTAATTATTTATAACAATAGTATAGCGAATTATCATTTTTTGTGTATTGAGGTCTTCTACAACAATTCAAAGTCAATAAAATAAATTCAAATAATACAATGAATAAATGAAATTAAAATTATGCATTCATAATTATTAAATTATGACTTATGTTAAATGCAATGATAAAGTGCAATGATGCTGAAGTTGTCAACGAGAAATTTGACTTGTGATAGTCAGTGAAGTAATCTTCAATTTTAAGATTACCATATGTGACGTTAAAGGCATTGTCCGGGTTTCCAACAAGTGTCTTTTAAATAACTCTTAACATTATATAAGAAAAGAATGTATTTGCAAAAAATGCCTATTGAGGGTGGTGTGGGTCGTATGGGGCTTTCTTTTCAACCCGCGCGAAATAGTTTTGACGTCAGTGCTGGGCACGGTCCTCGCTCTTGCTACCTGCTACGGAGCGAGCTATTCAGTGTGTAGGTCGGACGTCCGAACTCTTTAGTTTGCCGTTTAGTTTTGTAAATGAGAATTGTAGTTTCATATCATACGTGTTTTATATTTATATTTATATTTATACTAGCGCTGATCATCGTTTCTGTTACGTGATTTTAGTTATTAGCACTAGTGTTTTAATTCGACATTTTGAGCGAGTTTTTAGTGGCAATGTTTAACTTTGTGTAAGCCTGAGTAGTTGCAAGTTGTAACTTGTAATAATTACATATTTACATTCAAAACTACTATTTCGTGTTTTATAACTCAAACTGTGACTCGCGTGTGAATAGTTACATATCTGTGCTTAGGGCCAACGTAAGCGAGATTACATTTGGCCACCCCCAGTGCCCAGTGGTGTCATCCAAAAATTATTTAAAGGTAAACTAAATTTGAAAAAATAAATTACACCATACTACAGTTATTTCGTCATGTTCTAACTGAAAAATGGCAAGTCAAGGGATTTCAGTTTTGTTTATGAAGGATATACACTAAGTTGATTTTGGATGTAAAAAAATGTCAATTATTGATTGCCTAACTAAACCATCACGTGTATAAAAGTAAGTTTTGCACAATAATAAAGACATTTTTGAAATAACTGAAATTTATACCTCAAGAACTAAAACTAAACTTCCTGCACTCGGATCTAAAAACTTTAAAAATGCACGTAAAGTTAAATATGTTACCCCCCCCCCCACCCCCACCCCCGGTTCATACGCCACTGCTGGACAGATAAAACGACACGAGGGCGGAGAGTGGTAGCTATACTCCCCACTCGGCACTAGTTTCGGAAAGAATAGTATTACTCTCGTAATGATTAACTTAAGTCGGACAATATTATGGAAATCAATCCAGAAATTAAAAAATCTATCTCTGCGGGGTAAATCAAATACTCATACGGCAGTGTTTACCGATTAATGAAATTGAGAAAGTCAAACAATAAACCATCGAAAATGTGAAATCTGAACTTCCATAATCTGAATGAGTCTTTTGGCCACCTTTTGCGTTCGAGAGTTGACAATACGGGAGTACAGATTCATGTGAAACGTCAATGTTTGGTAAAGTGTTGAATGTTACATTTTTGTTATACTATAAAAACTTTAATTTAGTTAGTATTCAGAAACAGTGATATTTATCTTGTTCTTTCAACATGTAAAATCGGTTATTAGAAGTGTCAGGGCGGCCATGCCACCCCTAGGAAATTCGCCATAAGCTGCCGCTTACGGCACAGCAGAGAGCTTGAGCGAGGCCTTCCTCGGCTGGAGCCAGCGTAGCAGGTAGCCCTGCAGTGACGTCACCATAGGCGGCCTACGCGCTGTGCAGGGCTTTAGTAAAACCGTGATTATTTGAGTTCCATAAGTCTCAGCGACCTGGATTTTGTTGTATTGTTCTTGAATTGAATCAAGGCACCTTCTGAGGAGCTTGTTATGCAAACCAAGACAATTCCTTTAAAAGAATTAGGTTAATCCAAATTTTCATAACTGGGATGATTTATATCTTTCATCTCAATGTAACCATCGGGGCCTTCTTCTGGAGTAGGGCTATGTATGGAAACAGATTCAATGGGAACTGGTGGCGCCATTGGAAGGTCGTAAATCTCCATGGATAGTAGAGATTCTGTTGTAGTGGATTCAATTCGGGAATAAAAGTGACTAGGTGTAATCACCCTAGGTACGAATTGCAGGTATATCCACGTGAGGTGCAGGGTTTGGAGAGATTGGAACGTCTACTAGAGGTCTGATAAATGTGCGTTGTGAAACGACGCCATTTGTCGTGGGACCACTTATAATTGAAGTGGGCGTTACAGAGTTTACCTTTTTCCATTCTTTACCAATCTTCCAATATAATACTCCCTGATTTACAATTAGAATTGTAATTACAATACCTAAAATCCAATATAAACCATTTAAAGGTGTATCATTACCTATGCTTGATTCCATTTGTTCCGTGGATGAAAGAATTAATTTATGCAAAACAACTTTGTTACAAAACCTGCCATTATTGATAATGTTATTTTTTTAGTACAAATGATTTATTTACCCAGTGTCCAAGAGTAATTAGATATATTTGCAATTTAGTTCCGTTATTCTCCTCTGTGTGTGGTCTTTGCCACTGACTGAATAACGTAGCATTTTTGCCTATCACAATTGAACACGTACAACAGGGTACTTGTAAATATACGGCGGTATAAGATTCTACCTTTCTAATTTCTTGCGTGCGTGTGTCTGGACACGTGACTTTAATAGGTGATGGCAGCTTGAGAAGTACGGCGGTATTATACGTTAATGGATGCAGCGTTGGCTGTTGACTTGCGTCATAACATGTCAAGGGACACAGTTGTCGTAATTCTAAACTTGAACCACCATTACTTATTAACAACAAGCATGATTTAATAAAAAGATGTTGAAAGTGTAAACTTTGAAAAAGACAGAGATTATTCGAGCGTGGATGACAATACAATCTTTTCACGTCGATTATTTTTTGTTTCGAGTCCCTAATAAGGCCAACTCTATTTAAAGGAATATTTGGTATGCAAATTTGTTTATAGTAGCTCACGGGCATAACTCCCAATTCGACTACTTGTACTGAATCAATTTCTCTATTTAAAATTGGAACAAACAGTTTCACAATAACCGTTGATTTTGATAAAATACACTTGATGAAAGGTTGAGTATAAAAAGCTGATAACAGTGTCATGTTTATTACGGGTGTGACATTCATTTTTTCTAGGTCTCCATAAAAAGAATAGAGCCATGAATTAAGTAATTCCGGCGATATCATGTCGGGGTGCAGTGTATTTGCTGCGCATCCGTTATAGATATGGTCGGTTCTGAGGTTTTTATTTAGGAACTTCATTGATTCCTCACAGCCATTGTTTGGTAAAAGAGACACTTTAGCCTCGCGGTACCAGGTTTGTCCCCGATCTAGTGCAATCATCCGTTCTTCGGAAATCACTAAAATACCGTTTTCTGGTTTGTCTAATGGGTTTACACCCGACTGTAGAAGGTTTACTTTTGTCAAATCATTTGGATCAAGGTCGGAAAACATCCAAGTGTCTTCTCGATCGGCCATCCATTTAAAACCAGTTTCAGTTACACGGGGTTCAAATTGGCAATACGTTGGACCATCTGTTATCGTCTTTGATATTCCAATCCTACGAGGTATTTCTAATTTAATTAACATAGGTACTGCAGCTGAGTATGCAATAACGTCGGGTACAGGTATTATCTGGTAACCCGTTATGATTTTAATATCTTCACCATAGGCAGTGATTGATACACACATACACAGGTGAATGTCTGGGCCAAGGTCTACGAGAAGATCATTCGAACTCGCCTCCAGAGCCACGTGGACGAAAATTCTATCATACCAGACACTCAATATGGCTTTGTGAAGCAAGCATCAACTGTGCACCAACTGCTCAGATTATCCAACAAAATTACCCATGGGTTTAACTCCGGACATGGTACGGCAGCTGTCTTTCTTGATGTGGCTAAAGCCTTTGACACAGTCTGGCACGCCGGCCTCCTGTTCAAGCTGGAACAACTTAAATTTCCGCTGCACCTACAGCACCTAATAAGATCATTCCTAAAAGAGCGATCGTTCAAAGTTTCTTGGCTCGGAGCAGTCTCTACTACACGACCAATCAAAGCGGGTGTACCACAAGGATCTGTGTTAAGTCCACTCCTATTCAATATATACTCAGCGGACCTCCCTAAACTTCCTCCTGATGTGGATATCCATTTATTCGCGGACGATGATGCCCTGGCAGCTACTGCAAGATCTCCTACACTGACCGTAGCTTTACTCCAGGCAGGTCTCAACAAGATGGCAGCCTGGTATGCCAAGTGGCGAACTTCGATCAACCCATCCAAAACGAAAGCGGTTTATTTCACAAAGCGACGGAAGCCGCTACTGCCCTATCTGGAGCTAGCAGGAGTACAGATCCCTTGGTCAGCATCTGCCAACTACCTTGGTACGGAGATGGATGCGCGCCTTACCTGGTTAAACCACATTCAAAACATCCATCGCAAAGTCACTGGAAAAGCGGCAGCCCTACGCCCTCTACTTACTTCCCCGCAAATTGATTTATCTGACCGTCTGACCATCTACAAACAGATTCTCCGACCGGCCATCGCCTATGCATGCCCAGTGTGGTCCGGTGTAACACTCAGCAATCTTGATTCACTACAACGGCTACAGAATAGAATCTTGCGAATGGTGTCCTTCGCCCCGCGCGAAACTCCCATCCACCTTCTCCACGAATACCTAGAAATGGCATCAATAGCCGAGCACCTCCGTGATGTCTCCCGAACATTCTACAACGACCTACCAGACAGAAGAAATCCGACCATCCAGGCGCAGACACAGTTCCTTCCGAGCCCAAACGACATATATATCAGACCTATATCAGCAATCAGAACACCTCTCACCATACCACCTCGTCATCTCAACCGAAAGCGACCCCCGATGTTCCAAGGAGGTCTTCCACCGCCCGCCAAGAAGAGACGGGAATAACAAAACCGTTCCTACTGTAAACTTATTTTTGCCCCCACCCACATCATACTGTACAATTATCTGGCGGATGATCCGCTATTCCCCAAATTAACCCACCCCTTCCCAATCATACAGTCTGGAAAAATCCACGACTCCGCGTTCTCATCATCAGGCACCCCCATCAAACCGTAATTTATGGCCATCAGAGGCCGGCATTTACATTGCCACTCACGGACAAAGCGTTCCGATGAGAAGAAGATAGATACACAGGTGAAGCATAAGCTGAAACGTATTCATGTTTAATACGTACTTAATTTTTATCACTTGATTGTAGATTGTTATAATGTTTAAATTAAGTATTTGTGCAGTCTGTATTTCTGCACGCGTACCAGTTGTGAAGTACACAACGGTACAAGTCTTATGATTAGAGACAAGATAATTTAGACTCTTAGGTCGCACTATGAGTGACGACGGAGTAATGTACGTAATCAATTTGAATGAAACACTTTGTACAAGAGGTAATTGTATACAATTAATGTATCAATCTATGAAAATCATGTGCAAGGTATGGAAGCAATGTTTAGTTGAATCGAGCTTATACTCAATCAAACCTTCAGGAACTAGCTTTTTGGTGGTGGGCCAGCTAACTTAACCCTCCGTCACTCGCGTGGGGTTCTACAAACCCCAGGGTCTACATTCGACTCTGTATCTCTGCATCAGACTGTTTTACCGACTCTAGATTCTCAGTACCTTCAAGTCACTCTATCTGTTAGCAAAATTTGTAACCCTCTAATCATTAAGGCTTTTAGTGTCGTTATATTGCCGGTCTAAACTTGGCTGGGGTTTCTGAAACCCCACGCGAGTGATCACGTTACAGTAACAGCATAGGGAAAAACTCAATGCTATTTTGGCTTAAATTTTGAAATTTTGAAATTTTGGAAAAATTCTTCTTGCAATTTACTTACTGGTTCATCTTTATTACTAAAAAGTGAAACAAATCTTAAAATTGCATTATTTGGACACCTTTTTTGAATATTTTGAAAATGTCCATTTTTTAAATCTGAAAATTACAAGAAAATAATATTTCATACAAAAAGGTTCATTGGCATTTTATTTCCCTGTCCTCCCAGTAAAAACCACCTACATAGTAGTTCCACAAATCATATGAGCACAGACAGAAATTTCCAAAACATACTTCTGCACTAATTACAGCCCAAAATAATTTGGGGTTTGACAAACCCCACGCGAGGGATGGTGTTAAAAAATTCCGCGCGAGTGACGGAGGGTTAATGAATGACTTATAAGTCCATCACGTCTGTGGAGACTAACCACTCAAATGAACTACTCCTAGGTTTGTCACGTCTGTGTAGACTGACAGAGCTAATCAACAACTTAAAAGTTTGTCACGTCTGTGACATCCGCTTGGTTCCTTACCACCTGTAGTCCTTTCAGTTTTTGAGCATACACTGGATTTACAAGCGATGCCGTATGTGGCACTATGGCGTTTATTGACACTGGTACTGTGACAATAATCTACCATATAAAACAATAATAGGACGGAAGTTACGTCATGCGATTAATAGATTAGTAATTAACAATATCTATCTTTAGGGTATAGCAAGAAATCAGCATAGCTGTTTGATTCAAGTAATGTTTCGTTTTGAAACGTTAATTACAATTAATCTACAATTGATTGTACATTATTATAATAATATTGTTTCTATGAATCGTATGGATTCAAGTAAAACCTAATTATTATGTGTCTCTAGGACACTAAATCCAACACCATAAGTAATTATTTCATTTCAAAGAATTGTTTACAATGTCATCAACATGAGGGGCAGTCGATGACTGACTATGTTCATGAAAAGGTAGCGGTTGTAGCGTAGGAAATCGCAGTTGCAATTTTTCTTATAACACAATATTTCAGGAAAAAATTGTGTTTACATAAACACGGCAATTTTGCGCATTCGGAATGAGTTCTCTTCTCTTGGGCATACATAGAATATTTGTTACTATGTATCTGCAATAGGGAACCTAAGTTTTGAAGGCGGGAAGGAAATTGGTTCTCTCTGGTCTCAGCGCCCATAAGAATTAACATGGTACGAAAATGTAACTCGCCGTATCTTTTGACTCGCGCAAAAGAAATCTAAACCAATAACATCACAAGATGCATAATTTTGTAAAGAAGATGATGACATCCTACTTTGCTCGATGACGCTTCCTAAATTCAAACTATTACGAGTTAAATGGACCCATGTTTCCGCGCTGTCGCAAATGTACTCTGACTGAGCGGCAACCTAAGCGAGACGCAGCCACGTTGTGTGCAGCTGTGGCATCCTCGCATACCACGCGCCTGTCCATGGTTGCTAAATGTACTTCGCATTCAAGATTTTGTTGGCACATTAAAGGATATTTTATTAGTAATGTATAATATAGTACAACCCAGTGACCTCACAGTAGCCACAAAGCAAGTCGGATACCAAATGCTATGTTGATGCCACGGACAAAATGTTTTTACCTGCTTTTTCGTGAGCAGTTTGGAAGGTTTGGCAACAGTGTAAATGAAGAGTTCACTTCAACTCCTAACAAATGTCATTAATATTTGTGATAGAGCAGAGTTATGTATATCCACGCAAAGAGGAAAGATTATAGTTTCTTACAGTATGAATATAATTCCGGTCCGTGGTCGGGTTCACGCGCTATCGCTTACGAAACATTTAGCACGGGTTAATCGCCTATACCACGCTGACCGGAGAGAACCGGACAACGCCCACTTAGGTTCCCTATGCGGAGGCAATGCAAGTCCAGCTAAACAATCACTACGTCGAGGAATGTGGTTGAACCCTCGATACTAGTTAGGGTACGCTTGAAAGCATTTTAAAAGTGGGCCATGACAATGCGTTAGACGCCTAGTGTGCTAGACTGCGGATCGTATTTGCTTGGCCTCGGGTCGATCCTCTATGATCAAATCATACCAATATAAATCATGTGATTTTAGTTATGGCAAGGAATCTCTTTTCATCCCTTAGGGTAATACACAATATAATCGGTGTGCGATTTTCGCACTAATTACTAAGAATCGTGTTGATCCTTGAGGATGAACACATATTAAATATAAACAGTGTTTTATTTTGGCACAATTTTCACGTCATGCATTAATTATACGTAAAATCTACGTAACATGCATAGGATTAGTAGGGTTAGTAGTGGTGTAGAGTGTATGATCGATCATACACCCTTACAACCGTGATATATTTTATACCTTTTAATTATGATTAAAAGTAGGGTACATGCTCAACACATGCACTCGAACGTGGTGCATTTCTCATATAATTAGGTATGTGGTACATTCAATTATGTCTCACACATCTAATTATTTGATAATATCTGCTCTCTATGGCAGTTATACCAACCTATACTCTCATATAGACTACATACACCCGACCCCTACTTTCCTTACCAAATGTGGAATTTGTAGGAATTTAAGATCCGGGTGTCCGAACTTCGGATTTAAATTTGGAATAGTTATAAAAAGATGCCCAATTAGGCTTGTCTGCTTATAGCAGTTGTACTAGCCTATATGAAAGTATAAACTGCATACACCAGACTTTTGCTTCCGTTACAAATAGGAAATCTATACGGAGGCAATATCCTGGTGTCCGAGCTTCGGATTTGTTATTAAAACATGGGAGGGCTCGACGAGGTATCCCACCACTCACCTTGCCGGCAATCGCGGGCGTACCATATCGACTGAGTGTGGGGGAACCTACGTCCAGGGAAACGTTAATTATTGTGGTAGTGGTCACTTTTATTTTTTGATTCTGTACTTTCAGGGCGCTTGCAGCGCGCGTGTAGCGTCGCTTTCTTAAGCCGGGGTCCCACGGCCTGTTGATCGACGGGCCGCAGGTATAAAAAAGGTAAAATCCTCGCGCCACACGCCGTGGGACCGGGTCGGCCCGTGCTTGCGCGTCGCGGCGTGAGCTTCCCGTCAGTTGTCGGTAAATTTTGCACGCGTCAAAGAGAACGCGCAAGGGGTAATAAAAAATGGTCAGGTCAGGTAGCCCGGCCCGTACATGCTCGTTGAAGCGGTCCCACGAAGACCCACTGGCTCGCCACTCGTATGAATGAAAAGGTGAGATTTGTTTTGTTCTTCACCTTTTTGACCTTTTGGAATCCGTCCGTACAAGCCTCCTCAACCAGGCTCCGACAAGCAGGTGCAGGTATTTTTTTTATATGAGGCTTGATGGGCCAACACGCCGTGGGACCGCTCAGTTTTTTTCTGACCCCGTATACCTGCGGCCTGTCAACCCACCCCGGCCCGACCTAGGCCCGTCGATCAACAGGTCGTGGGACCCCGGCCTGTTGATCGACGGGCCGCAGGTATAAAAAAGGTAAAATCCTCGCGCCACACGCCGTGGGACCGGGTCGGCCCGTGCTTGCGCGTCGCGGCGTGAGCTTCCCGTCAGTTGTCGGTAAATTTTGCACGCGTCAAAGAGAACAGGCAAGAGGTAATAAAAAATGGTCAGGTCAGGTAGTCCGGCCCGTACATGTTTGTTGAAGCGGTCCAACGAGGACCCACTGGCTCGCCACCCGCATGAATGAAAAGGCGAGATTTGTTTTGTTCTTCCCGTTTTGACCTTTTGAAATCCGTCCGTACAAGCCTCCTCAACCAGGCTCGGACAAGCAGGTACAGGTATTTTTTATATGAGGCTTGACGGGCCAACACGCCGTGGGACCGCTCAGTTTTTTTCTGAACCCGTAAACCTGCGGCCTGTCAACCCACCCCGGCCCGACCTAGGCCCGTCGATCAACAGGTCGTGGGACCCCGGCTTTTATATTATAAGTGGGACATACGGGGTCTCTAGCTTCTCGGGTCAGATTAAAATGGTGATTGAATAAAAACATTCAATTTGATTCAACACAAGAGGACACGCTTTGGGCGAAAGTGGATAATATTATTATCGTGGTTTTTCGCAGAGTGTAGATGTATCGTTTGTTTATTTATCATTATATTTTTAATAAAATAGGACTTGTGGACATGTCCACTATTTCCCTAATGATTTGTGGTCGGGGTGGTTCCGAACAAATGCATAATATCACTTGTATTATATTTTGTTGGTTTGTCAAGTTTCTTTAGAAACAATAACAAACAATAATAAAAACCACTAAGCTGGTTTTGGTGGTTATTATATAGATTATTGCTTACAATTATCAATAATATCAAAATGACTTTTGGTGAGAATCAACAACATGTTGAGGAAGTGTGGGTATGGCTACGCATCCGTTCCACATGGTTGACTTGAAGATGTACGTTGAAGAGATTTGGACTCAACAAGGGTGCCATCACGTTTACAAAAGGCAGAACGATTTCTGCGACGCTTACGTTCAATTTCGATTGTGTAGTGAGATACACATGAATTATGTTCTCATTGGAAAACCATCAGTGAACCAAAGGATAGGTCCACGGGGGGATTGTTATTTATTTAATGTCCATCCAATTCAAGTTTGAAGTGGAATTTATGACGGACCACAAGGGATATTACATTGAATCTTAACAATGATACCGGACACTTACGCCGCTGCAGAAGGATTACTAGTGTGTCCGCCTACTTTTCGCGGTAAAACATTTGCAAAAAACTTGAACTGGAGTTCAGAAACTCTTTGACAACTCAAAATAAAATTGGTGCCGTAAAAGCGATACACAGGACCAAAGGAGGTTCTCGCGGGGATGTATAGCGAGTATTTGAGTCGCTGCAACCACTTAAACAAATAAATGACTTTGTGGGTTAACGACAGTTATGTGTTACAATATGCCCGACAGTACGAGACGACACACGGTTTTTGTTTCATCAAGAAGGTGGCGGCTATAAGACTTGTTATTTCATTAGTAATCGAACCACAATTAACGTCTATGGGGATCCCCCATTTACCGATTTAGTATTCACATCGAGCTTCAGAAGAGCTAATTGTTCTGCCGAGGTTCGGTGGGAAAGTTTCTAACTCTCAACATTCAAATATGGTACATATGCCAATTGTTGAGTGTTAGGCCTTTTGGTCGGCTTTTACGACGGGCAGTGCTACCCTGGATCTGTGTTCTCCAGTTAGGGCCGAGTCTAACGGATATTCTTCTTGATATTTTATAGTACTGCACATATATAAAACAGTGGATACATACAGTAGTTATACAACAACAAGCCCGGATTCCAGACAGGTATAAGTGTTTTCTAACACTTTAGAGAACTTAAGATTCTCTATGCCAGTCGATTAGATGTTCCTCTACTATACCAGTTGCTCTAAGTGGTTGGGGGGCCGTAGAAGACTGTCTAAACGGGGAAAACGTTACGATCGTCTTGCTACATTAATTTCCATCAACCATCTATCTTTACTATATTGAATTTTAATTAATTCAATAGATCTGTATGTAACGTGTAACCTAATTAGGTTTATCTTTTTCGTCACCTTTAGGTTCGTTTAGGCGTAACGTAACCGTACTAGCTCCGTGGTTTTATAACCAATGGATTAAAGTTAATTAGATATGAATTCCTATTTATGGAATTAAATAATTAATGAATCAAATTATAATTGATCATAATTGTGGAACGATGGCTCGTTCTTTTGTAGGGATTGCATCTCTTGTTCTTGTCAATTCCACAATCACTATGATATTGTCCCTGTATGTGAATGACAAAACAGATAATTGGGGACGAGTTTGTGCAACCCTGCACGTTTTCTAAGTTTACTTAAACTTACTATTGGGGACTACATGTTTTATTTTTCATGTTATCAATTATTTAACATGGACCATACATTTTATTATGTAATCAAAATACTTGAACTTTTCAGCAAGGATTTCTATTTCACTGTTACGTAATCAAATTCTTTCGAATCACTATTCAACAAGGATTACACAGTTCTTATTCTTGTGTAATCAAAAATACTTAAACTTTTCAGCAAGGATTACACATTTTACTGTTACGTAATCAAACTTGTTATTTCTTTCTACTTCTACTGAGGGGGAAGTGCAAGTATGTTTTAGGAGTTAATAAGATTTTAATGAATTAATGAATGAAATACTGACAATACCTACGACTTGAAGTTCAGGAGTCTCGTGGAAGCTCTGTCTAAGGGTTGATCAGACCCCTGAGAAAGACAGAAAGTCCTTGAATTACCTTGGCTGTTGAACGATTGGCTAGCTCGTCCTCAGGCCTCTCGACGTAATTATGGCAAGCTTAAACATTCTTAAACATTATTTATTAATTTTCCTCTATCTTAACAACACACCTTCCTCCACTCTGCTACGAAGTAGTGTACGCTATTCCCTGATTCTCTTTATGAAGGCCTTCCTAAGAGAAAGGGCTTAACAGCGTACTACCTGGTAACTAATTTTTTATTAGTCTTGAGGACATGTTTACCTCATGTGAGAGATTTAAGGAAATGTTTACCTCATAATCTCACTTCATTTCGTCTGTAATCTAATATTGTGACGGTCTCTCTAGGTCTCTCATAATTACCGCGTTACCTATCGGTTATTTGTTAAACGTTTTCTATACTGATTTCAAGATTCAAAATTATTCCATTTTATTTGCAAGCATTTATTTACTATTCTTTTAACAATTATTCAGATTTATTATCCGCCTCATGTCTATTATAGATCATGGAATTCAAACTTTTACTAAACTCGAAACGGCTATTATTTAGCAACGTTTCTTGTACTGAATCCTTTATTACTGTGTTGACCTCACGTTGGTTCCTTGGCAACAATAGCAACTTTGAATTCACGTACCTTAACATTTAGTATGGTCACGTGATTCAAGCGCCGTAGCCAAGAACTACGTGCTCGGACTACACATGATTCAACTACAACGAATACAATCATTTTAATACTTTCATATGTTTGCTCCTCTGGCAACCTGACAATTAATTAATTCAGTTAATTAATCTTTGTTAATTTTCTGTAATTTAATTATTTCTTGGTGGTTTTTTATTAACCTGCATAGACAATTCTATCTATCAAAACAAAAGCTTTTATTAGCATCATCAAAAAATTGTTGTATCATCTGCTAACTGTGTTTAAATTCATTGTCAGCTCTAGGGCTAGCTGTGGTGACTATGTGTTCACATACATGTATACACTGGTAAATGGTTATCCAGTAGTGTGATGTGACACTTGTGTCGTGGCCAAGCCTTACGTGCTATGAATACACATGATTACACACAATGAACACAATCATTATTTTCTTACTGGAGTCTGTTATTACTTAACATTATTATTCATGCAATAAGTTATACCTTAGAATTGCATTTATTCTATACTGGATCTCAGTCCGTCATGCATTACATGTACTTCGCAATTACTTTATTTTACTTGTTACATGGATTGATCACTAGCTATTGTCCTCTAGTTTGGTCAGAACTTGTGGGACAATTGCCAGACCTTTTCCACTTTCTACTAGTGTACCTGTTAGCCTGTGTCCTGGGTTCACAGCTAGAGGTAACTTAATTTTTCCTATGCGCCATTACATTCTATTATCTAACTAGATTTTATGTGTGTGTTGTGTTGTTAGTTGTAGGGGTCTGTGTGCAGTTTACTATACGAAACGATGCTCCCTAAACTAAAGTATTTTACTGAGAGACATTTATGTTCACGATTTATTTTCTTACCCTTATTATTTATTTTTTCTAAGCCTGCCTTGACAAGTCCTATTTCTGTGAGATGCTCGTTTACTTGAGTGAGTGAGGGTCGGCCTGATTTTGTACATCTTTATTACATCTCTTATGGCCTTACAGTTGACGCGCCCTTATGCCAAATAAACTTAAAAACCCTAATATTAGTTCAAATCATTAATCAAAAAGGACAATGAAAAAGTAAATTGAGTGCCAAGGGCAGAGATAATTTTGCTATGGTTACTAGCCTAGGAACGAACTAGATAAACCTAGTCTGGTGGACATTTCAGTAACTATGTGAAATTAAAAAGCATGTCAGCAACATCAAACCAGGCTGGCCAACAATTGCTTTGTAAAAAAAAAAGAAGGTAAAACTCAAAGTATGAAATTTGAGTATAAACTTTAGAGCGTAGAATTCCCATTCAAAAAGTGGAAATTGCATTCCGAATTAAAATTTAAAAGAAAAATGAATTGTAAATTTGAATTTCAAAATTCAATTGTAAATTAGAATTGCAAAACTGAATTGCAAGCTTGAATTGCAAAGTTGAATTGCGAATTTACGTCGTAAAATCGAAATGTGAATTTACAGTGTGGAAATTGAATTGGGAATTTGCATTGTGGAAAATGGAATTGCAAAATTGAATTTCAAAATTAAATTGTGGAATTAGAATGTTAAATTCGAATTGCGGAAATTGGATGTAAAATTTAAATTGTAAACCTGAAAAAGAAATTTAAGTTGTTACGGTAATTTAAATTGAAAAGAAATCAAATTGTGAAACTCAAATTGTGGAATTTGGTAAGAAAAAGGTAAAGAGGTGGGCTAGAACAAAGCCTACAGAGTTATGTAACAAAATTACTAAGCTCGAGGGTAGTCAACACAACACTGGTCGCAGACCTAGTTGCATGTTGAAGCATTGTAATATTGTAAATTTGTGAAAGCAAAGCATAGTAATGGATCAGAATTGTACTTACTTGTAGCTGAGAAGATTCTTGTGGGCGTAGAATCCACGAAAATAAGGTTGTGATTAACAAACCTGAAAGGCCCAAGGCCTAGGATAATGTAGTAAACACAGCACTAGGTATGGAGCACTTTCACAGAATCTAGTTTAAGTTTTTAAAAATTCAATTAGAATTCGGTGCTAACCGGACCTGAGGTTGTAGGTATTACACGAAAAAGTATACTGAATATCTAAAACCCACTTGAATTCAAATATTTATCGGTTAGGATTGAGATTGATTGAATTGCTATGTTCACAGGTAGCACGATAGTAGAGTAAGAATTAGCACGTCTGGTCTGAGTGAAAAATCAGTTGGTACAGTGAGCGTCTTCCCGTGGGAAAGAGGCCGCAGGAAGGCTAGTTAGGCTGGTCAGCGGGATTAAATAACAAGTGAGTCTGCAAAGATAAAGAGTAGCTCAGATTGCACGGGCTTGGAAGTCAACTTTGCACACTCGTGGAGCACTTTACTAAGTGGCATAGATTACAGCATACAGCATAGTATGTGGAAACGACATCTACACTGTTCTACAATGTGGCAATTGTTCTGGATAGGCATGATAAGCCCAGTGAGGTGAGGTCACGTGTGGAATGGCTTGAGAATGTCTTACTGAGAAGTGGACATTGTAAGCTATATTACCGACCGGGCCAAACCCACGAATTTATCAACAAGGCAGTGAGGCCTGATGAAAGCTACAGTAAATCGTAGTTGTTACCGATCATCTCCTTCATTGGATTTGGATTTGGTATTCCCCCCCCCCCCCAGCTCAATCAATTTGATATTTCCACTCAGCACAGGCGCGGGAACTGATAAGTAACTTTCGTATTTGTATTTGAAGTAAAGTTGCTACTAGAAATCGTGAACACGGAAATCAATCAATAACATCAATAAAGGTTTAAACTTAAGTTAGACAAACTGTTGAATGTTATCCAGTCATTAAAGAATGTATATTTTGGTAATATAACCTTCTTTTCAAAGGCCCCGACCTGTAATGCAAGCTGGAAGGTCATTCAATAATCATGTCATTATTGGGATATTGATTTCAATCAATATTGGTTTGGGCATAAACATTCAACAGGGTTAGTTATTAGTCAATAGGCAAATGCATACTGTTGCCTAATCACTTGGTCCATATAGGCATCAATAACCCAAATCAATAACCACAACATCGATTGTGATTGATTGGTTATTGAGTCCTATACTGGAGATTTGAGATAATCATTGAATTGTAAGGTTAATTATACACATACTAAAAGTTGCACATAACACAGTTCACTTGTCTGACGGGCACGTTTATGTAATGTTGCAATAACACACCACTGCCGAGTCAGCTATGTGCAATCTAGAAATAACTTAGTTCATTGATTCATTGACGTCACTCAGAGGTTTGAGAGATTTCCCCTCTCTTACCCCTCTCATAAAGTGAGTGCCAACTCACTCTCTTTTGTGTGATCTAGACTGGAGGTAGGAAGGAATTTCCAACTGTAAGGAAATGTCTATGTAAATTCATAAGTATTGAGGTGAAAGTATTGAAAGTATGGTTATTAAAGTTGGTTTATTAACATCAAGCTTATGATTTCAAAGTGACACCTGTCATTCCCAACCTCCCATCACAGTACTTCATCTCAGGTCAAATAGTCATAGTTAATTGAGAGCCTTGATTGGTTTCAATCAATATTCATTGATTGGCATCTATCGCTCGGCACTACAATACAAAATAATAATAAATAATAATAAAATAAAATAAAATAATAATAATACAAAATCATTAAATTTATGAACAAGTATTATAAAATTAAAATTATACAACACATACAATAAGAAAAAGTTGAATAACAAAAGTATAAATATTAAAAAAACGGTTATAAAAACAAAATTAATGAAAAATAACTTATACGTTCTAAAGTACAAAACTGGTGAAAAGGTGGTAAGAGTGATAAATGTGTCATTTTGGTAAACTGGCATAAACAGATGCTTTAAATAAATGAAGTTACATTTTGTTAGATGTTAATTTCTGTGTTGTATCATATCAAAGGGTGGGGTTAATGCATACATTTGATTTACATATGAAATTGAGTTTATTTGTAATTAAAGGTCGATATCATTAGTATAAATGATTATGAAAATCATTAATAAAGTTTTATTACTTGCATTTGGTCGTACCTGGGCCAAGGCCAGGCGAACGCCCCACAGATTTTGACCTTGAACCAAAGAGTGTCGCGCTTAAAGCCCTTATAATTTTATGAAAGGAATTGCATGATAGCCGACACTAGACTATATTGTATGCCTCGAAACTGTGTCAGTTAGCCGACATTAACGCGCATCAGTGCGCCAAGAAACTAATTTTTTCAACCCTTAACGCGATACCGAGAATTGAGAGGAAAACCGAACGAAGTCAGCCAATGACGTAGAGTCAAGAGCTCTAGAGTATTGGAAATGATGCTTTTAACATGAGAAGAAGATACATAACTGGGGCTACTAAGGAAGAATAGACTATAAGGGCTGGAAATGAACGCCATGGCCGAACACGCAATGTGGGAGGAGCCACATCAAGGAAGAACAAGCGTAAGGGCCTAGGAACAGATATACACTGTACGACTGAAGACGAGATACAAAAGCAAAAGACCTAACCACCAAATAGAAGAATGAATGTAGGTATCACGTTAATAGAAGTCACCTATAGGCAGAGGCCCTGCATCAAGTCTAAGAAATCAGTGGAACCAGTTCGTACGAAGAGCGTGGTGACCGACGGGGCAGTAGGGTACGATACAGTAGGGGTACGAGTCAGAAGGTGTACAGAGGAAGGTGTACTTGGTAGTAGATCGGATAGTGTATGTCAAGGATCGAGTATCGAGTGATGGAGTAGAGTGGAGTGTTTTTCGGAGTGACTTAGTGATCATAGTTAAATCATCGGAGTGTTTAGAGAAGTTAAAGTATAATCATAGGCGAGCCAGTGAGGTCCTTGCGCCCATTCTATTGCGCAAGTAAGACCACAGGAGTACCAGCCGTCATTACCGTAAGCCAGGATTTAAAATTAATAATCATCTATTTCCATCACTGAAGTCAACATAAACGGGATCAATCAACAGCAGATGAGTACCTGTGTTCAGGGCATAAAACCCACTTACATTAAATTTTCGTTACAATGTATTAAGTCGCTTCTCGGCAGAGTAAATTAAACCATGTTTAGCTTATATCATTAACTCTGGCCAGCGTCAGGTAGAATGGTACTTAAACAACTGTCAATAGAGAATTCATTTATGGAAACCTTATATTGGGGTTATATGTGTAGATTAGAGTGCGTGTAGCCTGACATCTTGTCTTTAGGCCTTTAAGTTTGATTGAATCACTTGCTGATCGAGACCACGGCAAAGGAGGAAGAGTCCCAGTCCCGAGGGCGCCGGCCAGTGAGGTCTCGACGAGATATCGATAGTAGGTTTTCAGGTGTTCTATAAATAATCTGAGAGAGTTCCTCTGTAAGCCGATTGAGCTAAGCCATAATTAATTAATTAATTAATCCAATCAAAAGAGTTTAAATTCCTACCTGGGTACTCTATACGTTTCAGTGTCAATGGCTAATAATTTGTTGTAGGTGACTTGAATTCGGTAGATGTGGGAAAATTTAAAAACATCAATACGAGCACATGGAATTTTGAAGGGGATGTAATTTCTTGTAAACCTTGTAAGGGTGTGAAAGTTTATATCTTGAAGAAGATCGGTGTCGATGAAGTTATGGAGAAGTTTGTAGAGGAAAATTACGTCGGTTGCATTACGACGACTTGCTAGTTTTGGAATCAAATGTTGTTGACAAAGTGAAGCATAATGTGACCGGTGAAAATTTATATTATTTTGATAACAAAGAAACACGGTTCAAAGGCTATACTGCCTGCAAGGATCGGTGGTACATTTTTTATTTATTTATTTATTCATTTATGAATTGGCCACATACAGCATTTTATGCCATTTTACAGTGACCAGTATAACAAACAACTGATGATTAACAACGATGAATGATGATGAAGAAGGGAGGAGGGGAAAATCGGTACCGGCACGTAGCCTACTCCTTTCGAAAATTACCAAGGGGACACGGCTTTATAACCCATCTGAAGACGTCAAGGAGAACGAAGCCGTCACACAAGGTTTCGAACCCTCGTCTGCTCTAGCCAGCGGTATACGTGTGTTTCAGTACAGAGAGCGGTCACCCACTCAGCCCCTGACCACGCCCGATGTTGCTTACCCTAGATGTTCGAGTGAGAACCGGTTCTTTCTTACTTAAACGTCTATCCTGCTCCTAGCTAAAGCCATAATAAGCCTACATCTAAATTATTTACATTACTATTGATATTATTAGCTTTTGACATGAATGCGCCATATGAGAGTCTTTTTTACCACTTGAATATCTTATGCAAGATTTTCATTCTGCGTTCAGTCGATTTATTTATTAGTTGGTTACTATATCGGCCTACATTAATTTGTGTGTGCATTTTACTTTTATAAATTTGTAACGGCAATAGGCATTAATTATAAGGGTGATTGCAGATCAATCGGCCAATCCACCCCCACCCTTTTAGTTAGTTTTTATGACCGTTACAAGTTTCAAAAAGTGAAATGCATATTTAAATTAATGTAGGCCATTGTAGTAACTAACTAATAAATAAATGAACTAAACGCAAAAAGAAACTGCTGCATGTGATATTCAAGTGGTAAAAAAGACTCTCGTGTCTCATTCATGTCCAATCTCTACATTCCATCGTTCATTAATTTATTCTCATGGTAACAACTATACAATTTGTTTATTTTCCAATTGATGTTAACCAGTTAACATTCCCTTTCTTCCCCTACCCAAGGCTTGATCCAGAATGGTTCTTTCCTCCTTAGCCTAGCCACTATGGCACTTCAGGTGACGCGCCCTCACACCAACTCAACTCAATCCCCATCATTTATACCTGTATACATCAATCAACTTGTATGCAAATGTTACCGGCTACTCAACACATGACACGCTCAAGCGTCCAACAACGACTTGAGCGTTTTACTAGTCTAGTTAGCCAAGGTGCCCTTATACCCGAAATGAGCAAAGCCTAGGTTGTATTTTAAAAATTATAAAAATATGTTTTGAAATGCATATACAATAATATGGTTAACATAGCCAGTACGAAATACGAACAAGATTGAAAGGTTTACTCAATCTCCGAGCTGAATTTTGGGTAACCTTGAGCGTGCAAGATTCGGTACACCTTGGGCACTGCCAGACACCCCAAATAATATTCGGTGCTAATTATTTACTCAAGAACAAAAAAGCGTCCTTTAATTAAATCCTACACATTTCCATTCTATTTTTTAGTTGATTATTTTTTGTAGATTCAAACCGCAACGGATTATGCTCATTTTGTTTGCAGTTACATTCATACATACGTCTCACAACAAAGTGCCGCCAGACTTGCCATAGACTTTATTCGCTGCGCTCACTCGTCCAATTAGAAAATTCTTGCAACTATCCATGAAAATGGACCGGGAAAAGTATTCATCCAGGTACAAACGGGGGTCTTGGGGGTAGACTCGCATCGTAGTGAGGGGCCTAGAAAGTTTCGATTGTCAACATTGTATTTTCGTAGATATTATTAAAATTGTAAAGATCCACATATAGTAATATTTCCATAATATTGCCACCTTAAAATATTTAAAACTACCCAAACATGGCAAAAATACACATTAATATACAAGCACTGCCAAACAGCACAAAAACGTTCAAAAATCTTTTTTCAAGATATAATACAAACTACTTTGAATTAAACAATGTATTCTTCCTTGTTCTATTAACAATAACTAGGAAGCTTCGCAAACGCTTTTTTTAGTCGAGTTGATGGATGAGCTTTTTTAATAAGTTTTTAGTTTGCGTGGGATCTCTTTACTTTTGCAAGTCCTTTTTGAACGCATTGTAGGTGATTGTTGTCAAGTTTCTATTGTTACTTGTTAATTGTTATTATATGCCTAAAAAAATCATATTTAAAACCTTTATTCTATGGATTCTGGCTAACTTTTTCAACTTTTTCTTTCAAAAGGTTCTACATCACCATAACCTTAATGTCCATGTAAAATATGAACTTTGTAGGATGTAGGATATATGAAAATGGTTTTCATCGTAATTTGGCTTCGTCTGAACCCATTTCCTGCGAAAAATATTTGCGAATGTTCTTGCTTATAATAATGAGACAAAGATAACTTTATAGTGTTTATAGTCTTTAAAGGGACGATCATCACCAACCTGCTCGGCATTTACCCATTTATCCAGGACTGAAACATAGTTTAAATCGCTAAATTCACCATATAAGTATGTAAAGTATTGGAAAAATTAGTAAACATGTCAATTGTCCAGCACCTTGAAGAAAGCGGAATAATTAATAAACACCAACATGGATTTCTTCCCAGAAGATCGTGTGCCACCATGTTAGCTAAAGTTATTGAGAACTGGCAACATGATCTGGACCAAAAGGCGATAAAGCAAGTGGATGTGATTTCATTAGATATGAGTAAGGCTTTTGACCGAGTCCCACATACTCGTTTACTCAGGAAACTTGAGAACTATGGGATACAAGGTAACCTACTCAAGTGGTGCACAGGTTTTCTTACTGGTAGGTGCCAACGAGTGGTCTACGACGGATGTTCATCGACAGATGCCAATGTCACCTCTGGGGTGCCTCAGGGGTCCGTACTTGGCCCCCTGTTTTTCATTGTGTACATGATGGATCTTCCCGCGTGTGTCCTCTCAAAGATAGCCATGTACGCGGATGACTGCACTATCTACAAAGCTATATCCGAACACGACGATTCCATAGTTCTACAATGCGATCTAGACGCAATATCCTCTTGGTGCTCAAACAATGGTATGTGCCTGAATCCCAATAAGTCTACTTTTATTCGTATAACCCGCTCATCAGACCCAGTTATCACTGATTAGTGATTACCACATAAACGGATCGAAACTACTAACAAGCAATAGCATAAAACTCCTTGGAATCAACATAACTAAAGACCTGTCCTGGAATCTGCATACAGACATAGTAAGATCACAGTGCTCGAAGCTTGTAGGGTTTGTATTTAGAAATCTCAGAGACTGTTATTCAAATGTTCTACGCTCCGTTTACCTTTCTTTAATTCGATCTAAATTGGCCTACGGATCTCCAGCTTGGCACCCAACAACCAAAGAGAACATTCACAAACTGGAAGTTGTTCAGAACCGTGCAATAAAGGCCATATACGGATACAAATCAACCCTCAATACTGTTTCTCGTAGAAAAAAGCTTAACATTCCAAGTGTGGACAACTTCTTCAGAAGATGTGACGCAATCTTCCTCAAGGGATGCCTCAGTGGTTGCATCGATCTCGACCCACTGGAGCGCCTAACTCCAGTGCAGCGCACAGTGACCTTGGGACGCGGAAACCAGAAAGGACTTACGCTTAGACCTCCGCGGGCACGCACCACAGCTTATCAAATGTCCCTGTACTTCAGATGTGCATCGGTCTGGAATTCGCTAAGTTGTGAAGTGAGGTCTCTGCCTTACAAGGAGTTCAATCACAAAATTAACAGCACATTCCGATAACATCAAGTCCCAGTGATTGCATGCCCTTTTACGACGACCCTGCATCAAATGGACTTGATTATGGATTATTATCTGTACTACGCCTTGTTAGATATAAGTCATCATAACTAATTGTAACACTGCCATACATCTTCCCTTTTCTTTTTATCGAATTTTCATGCTCTTAATATTGTCTGTATCAAAGTTCATATAAGTTGAGTTAGTGTTATGAATCTTATGTCTTAGTTATAGTTCTTAGTGTTATTATTGGTTGCAGAACGCACAACAGTGTGAATGAGCCTAAGGTTCGCTTTCTTCAACCTTTTTATAATTGGAATGGAAATGTATATTTTGATTTTGATTATGAATAAAGAAGTAATAATAATAATAATAATAATAATAATAATAATAATAATAATAATAAGCAATGCTGTTTAAAATTCAAATATTTTAAGGCTATTCCACCGCGTTTTTCTATTTTCCAAAATATGCTACTAAGTTAAAATATAGTGAATGGCTTTGAAACATGGCTATTTTAGAAAATCAAAAATATTTTTTCCAAATTTTTCTGATCCGGTACACGGCCAATATAGCCACCTCAAAATAATTTCAAACTTCAATTCGCCAGGGCACACCATTCAACGTACGGTGTTGTGCTTTTGTGACATTAATTTTTAACTGTTTTTCTATGGACTGACTGAGAGAAAACAGATTTATTTTAACAATTGTCTTTCCAGCGAATTTTTTCGTTTGACGGTATTTTTTACCGATTTGTACCGCCAAACGAAAAAATTCGCAGGAAAGACAATTGTTAAAATAAATCTGTTTTCTCTCAGTCAGTCCAAAGAAAAACCGTTGAAAATTAATGTCACAAAAGCACAACACCCTACGTTGAATGGTGTGCCCTGGCGAATTGAAGTTTGAAATTATTTTGAGGTGGCTATATTGGCCGTGTACCGGATCAGAAAAATTTGGATAAAATATTTTTGATTTTCTAAAATAGCCATGTTTCAAAGCCATTCACTATATTTTGACTTAGTAGCATATTTTGGAAAATAGAAAAACGCGGTGGAATAGCCTTAATCTAGTATTAGGTATTATGCGCATTTAAAAAAAAATAAATGTAGATGGAAATTGGAATAATGACGGTTAAATTTAAAGAAACATCCTAGAATGGAAAACCTGTACATTTGAACGTCCTGGCTATTGTATCTCTGGATACAGGTACAGTCAGCTAAAAACCAGGGTTGTCCTGGGAAAATATTGGCGAGTCTACTGTCTGTTCCTCTTGGGTGACGTACCCAACAGATGTCACGTCAGTGCTACGGGATCTTGACGAGTGGTGTGACTTTTGCTTGTCGTAGTTTATCAAGGTTTTGTTCGCCCAACATGATGTGGTGTTTGCTGTAACAAACAATAAACACGTTTTGTTGTCCTTTGTAAATCAGTGTTTACAACTGAATCCGATAGATGTTAAATAAATAAAAATGGGTTTTTACACTTGTGCACAAACAACGTGGCAGCAATGAAATAAAATTCCGGATGTGCCATCTACCTGTGAAGCTACCAACTCTGTCGCATCGCAAATAATAATTCGTCGTGATAAATCATGTTGGTGGAGGTGCCGGGTAGGCTTATTTATTAATTATTGGTTCAACATTTAAATTCAGCAAGTCTGCCATTTTTCGTTAAAGTATAGAATACAGTTCAAAAAACAATAAAAAAACAATACCACATACAAATTTTAGTAAACATACGATAGGTTCAAATTAACAGCAATAACTAGGTCTTTAAAACTATAGTTATTACCATAATTATTTTTAAATGATTTATCAGCTGATGAATTGATGATTTTCAAAGTAATGATACGTTTAAAAAATAACGCAACACAAAAAAATAGATTCGCGAATACAGTAAGTTGGTGGAGGTGCCAAATCATGGATTTTCAAACTTTTTCGGGACTCCCCTCTCTCCCTTATCCCTAGAGTCAACACATCAATCATACTAATTAGATGATCACAGGAGGGTCAATTGTGCAAATCATTACAAGTCGTGAAGCAAAGTTTATTGGATGGGCGAAGCGAAGACTTCAATTTCACTGACCCCCCCCAAAAATTAGTTCGGGTGTTTTTATTTTTATTTTTGTCTGTTTGTTTGTTTGCTCTCTACCGGGCAAACGGCATATGCGATCTTGATGAAAATTAGAGGAGACCTTAAAAATCTCTAAACTTAGACATGCCACGTTTTAGGGTACAATCGAAGAAATATTTCTCATGAATATCGTACTTATACGATTTTTCCCGATTTTTAGTGCGATATTTTCGTGACATTTGGGCCGCTTCTGACCAAACGGGTGGGGCTACAACGTTCATATTTTACATGGACATTAAGGTTATGGTGGTGTAGTACCATTTGAAAGAAAAAAGTGAAAAAGTTAGCCAGAATCCATAGAAATAAAGGTTTTAATACGAGATTTTTGAGGTGTATAATAACAATTAACAAGTAACAATAGAAACTTGTCAACAATCACCTACAATGCTTTTAAAAAAGCAGTTGCAAAAGTAAAGAGATCCCACGCAAACTAAAAACTTACAAAACTGCTCATCCATCAACGTGACAAAAAAAAACGTTCGCGAAGCGGCCTAGTTAGGTATCACGTGTGTGTGTCACGTCCAACGATAACAACCAAACACGCGGACATGCGTGTTTTATTTTCATTTTCCTTCAACAAGGATGATTTTTGGTGACACTGGGGGGTCAGGGGATCAAACAAGCGTTACTCAAATTTTCCATTAAACTAGGAAAACGCTTTAGTCCCGCCGCGTTGATGGATGAGCGTTTTTGTAAGTTTTTAGTTTTTGTAGCACCACTTTTCCTTTGCAAGTGCTTTTTGACTGCATTGTTGGTGATTGTTGTCAAGTTTCTATTGTTACTTGTTAATTGGTATTATAAACCTCAAAAAAACTCATATTAAAACCTTTATTTCTATGGATTCCGGCTAACTTTTTCAACTTTTTCTTTCAAAAAGCAATACATTACCATTACCTTAATGTCCATGTGAAATATGAACGTTGTAGCCCCACCCGTTTGGTGAGAATCGGCCCAAATGTCACGAAAATATCGCACTAAAAATAGTAAAAAATCGTGAAAGTACGATATTCATGAGAAATATTTCTTCGATTGTACCCAAAAACGTGTCAGGTCTAAGTTTAAAGATTTCGAAGGTCTCCAGAAAATTTCATCGCAATTGGCGATTCGGTTAAGCTGGAATCGTGTTAACAAACACACAAAAATACAAACAGAAAAAACAAGAAAAACGAAAAGAAATTATTTTTCGATTGCGCTCAAAAAGGTGGCAGTTCTAAGTTCAAAAATTTCAAAGGTCTCCAGAAAATTTTATTGCAATTGGAGTATCGGTTTAGCCGGAATCGTGTTAACAAACACACAAAAATACAAACAAAAACAAATAAGAAAATCGAAAAAAATCGTAAAATTGCGATTTTCAAGAGAAATAATTTTTTGATCAATTTTTCGTACGGTGCAGTTCTAAGTTTAGAGATTTCGAAGGTCTTCATAAAATTTCATCGCAATCGGGAGTATCGGTTTAGCCGGAATCGTGTTCACAGACACTCAAAAATACAAAAGAAAAGGAAAAAAAACATTCCGGATTTTTTTCTCCAGTGAAGTAGAATGGAATCTTCACTTCGCTCGCTACGCTCATCCAAATACCTGGCACCTCCACCAAATTAAGATTTGAAAACTGGAAAGAAATGAACGGTCTAATTTTTGTATTCTTCTTCGACGATGTGTTGCCAAGTAGCTTCGCTCCCTCGTTTAGTCAAACGTGCTAGTTTACAACTGTGCTTACAATATTACAGAATTCCATCTCACTGAAAAGAATTGTTTCAAAATCAAACTACTACATAATTTTATAATTATTTGATGCCTAGCTATTTAATATTGTGTTTTACTTTAGTAATACTTAAATTTTACTGTGTAGTTTTACAGTGGCGTCAAAATCAAACTATTCGAGGTCTTTTGACTCGTTTCCGACGCAGTTCTTCTGAAACTTTTGACAGACGCACACAGGAAATTTACACTGTGATACAGATACGTTTCGTATCAGCATCTTTATCTAAATTTGGGATTAAAAGAAGGGAAATAAAAAGTTACAAATCGTTTTCCATGTGCATATTGTAATTATTATTAACTCGGTTGTATAAAAATGTCAACGAAAACAAAAATAAATAACAACTATATGAACAATTATTTGGCCTATACTGTGTCTTCGTGGCGTGGTGTGTCAGGGCTGCCTCAGCGCCTCATGCCTACTCCAGAGCTTTCATCGACGTTCCTGGCAGGAAAAATGTTAGAAATGAGGAACCTGAAACAAGTAAACGAAATTATCCAATTCGATTTATAATCAATTTAAAAAGTTTTCCCCAAAACTTTTGATGGAATATTTATCATGTAAATCGTTCTTTTGCGATTTTAAGTAGGCCTACACATTTTTTATGTTTCTTCGTTCTCTAACGGACAAAAACAATTTTCAGGAAAATATATTTATACCATCACCTGGCACGATTTTGAATACAATAGACAAAATATGAATTCACGTTTTTTCCCCGATATTTCTTAAATATTTTTGTCTGATTGTTCGCTACTACAATCTTCATTACATTTTCATGTGACTTTTAAAAATCTAAACCTTAAGATGCAACGAATTTGGAAATAATACAACAGAATATTTCAGAAAAAAAATCTCCAACATCGTTCCATCACGAAATTTTGTGTACAATTGTTTATCTGCTTGCTCTCCAACGAATCTATTTCGAACTATTCCTTTACCTTTATCTTTACTTTTCCCTTTTTTACACCTTTATACCTAACTTTTTCCTACCTTTTTATACCTTTATCCTTTACTTGGACATTCCACGATTTTGGGTAAAAAAAGTCAATATATTATATATTACGAATTTTTCCTGGTGTATAGGAATGAATGCCGGGAGACGGGCCAAATGCACAAATCCATCAACACAACTATTATAAGAAAATGTCCACGAGCAGTCACCGTTATGTTAATTGAACTCACGGTTTAAATTGTTATGACAAAGGTATGTAAATTAAATGAAATTGAAAACAATTTTCAGAGTCTTCAAGTGTTTAAGTTATTGTTCACTTAAATATACAACTACAGAAGCATAATTCAATTAATTATAAGCCCATTTAAACATCTAGCTGAATGTTTAGAATTTGTGTAACACAGTTACGCACTTTGGTTGATAACCGAAAAATAAAAAAGGTTCTTTAAATTTGTGGGCGAAGCAGGTTATGCCCGGAGAGATGGTATGGGGAGGTCGTACAGTCACTAGACATGACTTCAATTACTGTTCAAGTAAGTAAATATTGATTGATAATGGAGAAAAACTGATAAGATAAGATTTTTGTGATGTGGCTTTTAAGAAAACCCAATGAAGACTCTGCCTGAATGATGTGGAGCAGCATTCTGGATCGGGATCCTGGATTGGAAACTTTATATCGAGTGGGACTCTTGGCAGAAACTTTTATCTGGTGGACAAGTTTCTTGTGCTCACTTGAAACGCACACGAAAAAGGCACCGATGTCACTATTGTACACAATAACAAACTCGGTTTATAACCGAAAAAATGTGTTATTAAAAGGGTTCTTTAAATTTGGGGGCGAAGCAGCAAGTTTTTTCCTAGAGTAGCTGAGGATGGTAGCGGATACGCTCTTGATTGGAGACACTCGCCAACATGCACAAAAGTGTACCTCGATAAAAAAAGTCGATAATACATGAATTTTGTAATTTTTCAATTGTTGTGTGATATCAATATCACTGATACTCTATAACGTAGAGAAGTTGTATTGATGAAACCACTGCCTCCTAGATGTTCGTCGTGGCTCCTCGTTCCCTGCCTGTCCACGCGCACAGTGTTAATTGTTGTCCAAAGCGCTAGTTACCGTCCCCAAGAGCTTTCTTTTGTTTTTGATGTTGTGATCACTCCGCCTGGTGTCGACGTATCACCCTCCACGTGGACGATTATGTGTTCAAGATTTCGAGGCGATTATTAGTGGGACAACTCCTACGATCGCTGCTGGCGATATCAACTCCAAACATCCCAGTTGGAACTCCACTATGACAAACCCGAGGGGTATCCAGTTGCTGGAACACTCCATAACCCACGGGTACACTGTAGTGGGTCCGGTCGACCCTACATATCACCATCACCTGGTAACTACTCCCCCTGACGTCCTAGATATTGCCCTGCTCCATAACATCCACACATCATACGACCTAACTACGATCCAAGCACTGACATCCGACCACGACCCAGTCCTTTTGGTCCTAGGCAACATAACTTTAGCCAATGTCACACGCGCAATGCCTAACTATGCACGGGCTGACTGGCCTAAATTTCGGTCCGTCTTGCAGTCCAGGCTTCTCCGACCTACTCCTCTTATGATCTCGCCTACCACCATAGATGCTTGCCTTCGTAACTTCGAAGACTGTGTCTCTGTGGCTTTGGATGAAGCTGTTCCCAAAGTCATTAGACCTCCACCTAACTATCTGGACCTTCCACCGGGTCTAAGGAGATCTGTTGCAATGAAGAACGCCGCCCGCCGCCACTGGCAAGCTTTCCGGACTCCGGATCTCCAAGCTCGTTACAACCGCCTAGCCAAAGAACTACGAAAAGACATCGCAGCGCACCGTCAACACCAGTGGGAACATAAGTTAAGCACACTTTCAGTAAAAGACCACTCGATCTGGCCTATGGCAAAGGCACTTGCCCATAGAGGCACTCCGAACCCGCCCCTCATAACTTCTAATGGTTTAGCTCTCAACAGCAAAGAGAAAGCCGAAGTTCTGGCCGACCTGCTCGAAGAAACTTTTTCTCCAAACCCCTCAGCCGAGGACTCTCCTGACCTTGACGGACCTGTAAATGACCGTTACAACACTGCATCGAAGCCTCTCCTAAACGAAGAAGACCTCTGCAAAATGGAAGAGCTCATTGTCATCATCAAGGGCACCAAACCACGGAAAGCTGCTGGTCCTGACGGTATATCGAGACTAGCGATTTTTCAACTGCCGTCAGAAGCTTTCGCACGACTTCTGTCGATCATTAACGCATCCCTGAGAGCATGCTTTTTCCCGTCTTCATGGAAGAACGCTCGAGTAATTGCCATACTCAAACCAGGCAAGCCACCCCGCGACCCTCGAAGTTACCGACCTATCAGTCTTCTGAACATCCTGGGAAAAGTCTACGAGAAAGTGGTGCTGGCCAGGCTCAACAGGCACATTGAAGCCAACAATATTATTCCGGAGGTTCAATACGGCTTCACCAAAAACGTCTCGACCGTGCACCAGCTCCTTCGCCTGACCACTGGTATTGAGAGAGGATTCACCATTGGCAGATCCACTGCAGTAGTGTACCTGGACATCGCGAGAGCGTTTGACACTGTATGGCATGCTGGACTAGTGGAAAAGCTAGCTAAGTTCAACTTTCCTGAGTACCTGCAACACTTAATCTACTCTTTTCTTAATGAACGCACTTTCTCGGTCTCCTGGCTGGGCGAAAACTCTTCTAAACGCACCATTAAAGCTGGGGTTCCACAGGGATCAGTGTTGAGCCCTACCCTCTTTAACGTGTTCACTTCGGACTTGCCACCTATGCCGCCTGGAGTAGAAATACACCTTTTTGCTGACGACGACGCTCTATCAGCAAGGTCCAGCTCGCCTAGCTTGGCTGTTGCGAAAGTCCAAGAGGGCTTAAATCTTATGGCAAAATACTACGCACATTGGCGCTTATCCTTAAATGTACTAAAAACGACTGCCACCTTCTTTACCAGGAGGAGAAACCAGTTTCCCCCACTTCTGGTCCTCTCAGGAAAGACCATCCCTTGGTCACCGACAAGCCGCTACCTGGGAGCGACTATGGATTCGAGACTCTCGTGGAAGATGCACATAGCAGATACTTACAAGAAGGTGACCCGAAAAGTGGCGGCACTTCGCCCGCTCCTAATCTCACCTCATATCTCATTAAATGATAGGCTAACCATCTATCGTCAAGTCGTACGCCCGACTATCGACTACGCATGTCCTGTGTGGGCAGACGTTGCACCTTCCAATCTAAACCAACTCCAAGTTCTACAAAATCGTGTTTTGAGAATGACGGCGTTTGCTCCCAGAGAAACGCCCATACACCTTCTGCATAAAGACCTCGGTATGGAAATGCTAGACACTCACTTACGGCACCGTTCACTAATATTTTATGAATCACTTCCAGACGTCACCAACCGAACTATACAAAATCTGCTGGAGCACATTCCGAACCCCTACCTTCGATTTCACTGCCCACGTACGCCCCACAAGTCAAACGCCACGTCTGCCACTTCGCCACCCGTGAAGCGCCCAAATATATTTTCAAGACGGCGAGACTCCTCTCCACCACCACCTCCAAAGAAGAGACGGGTCCAGGGGAACCAACTCGCCTCATAATTAGGGACCAAGATAGGATAAATGCCTCGCGCAGTGCTCCGACCCCAATCCCCTGGCTTTTAATTTCAATCATCAGTGTTAGAATAAAATATAATCTTTGTGTCTTCCCACCCCTAAATACTAAACACTTCCGGCGACAAAGACCAGCTCCCTAACTAAACCCCTATCTTATCAATCTGCCTATAACTAGGCAATACGAGTGTTCCCCAAAATGTGTACCTCCAAGAGTCACCCTTTATGAGCTAACGCTCGGTATGGGTATAGCCTCGCATGGGAAATGTTACCCAATGCGATGAAGACTACTTCTCTGTTGTTGTCACATTAAATGTCATCTCCCATGTATTTTACTGTTGAATCCAACTAAATTGAATATTTTAGATCGTATTTTGTATACATACTATTGATAACTTTGTTGTTTGATAATATAAGGCAAGGGCTAATAGGCATGTTATTTTTATCTATAGGGCCTATGCCTCCTATTCCTAAAAATCAAAAGGCTGACGTAGCCTACTTGGGCCCTAGTCTTGACTAGGCCACGAGCTAAACAATATTACTTTCCATCAAGCAGTGGCGCGTGATAAATGGGAGTCTAGGGGGGGGGGGGGGGCTGGGTGGCACAATTTCCTTATTTCCCTGTAGTTCATGCAAAGAAAGACCTACTTATTTTAGTTAGATAATGGCATCCCGGTATCTTACAACTTCTTGCACGGACCATTGCCTATTTTGAAGAAAAATACAGTTCAACTCTGGCATGATGACATTTTAATCGTATGCAGATCGTATGTAAACAACGAAAACAAAAGAAAGCTCTTGGGGACGGTAACTAGCGCTGTGGGAAAAAAGTGCGAATTGTCTTCAACAATCAAAACCTGTCGCGTGAACAGGCAGGGAACGAGGAGCCACGACGAACATCTAGGAGGCAGTGGATAAAACGTATACCGGCACTTACATAAAGTCATCCCGCTAACAAGAAAGAAGGGAGACTCGCAGCTTAGATCCAGAAGGATCGGAAACATGAGGTTCCCTAATAACGAACCAATTCTCCCACACATCATTGTCAAGCTTACGGCCATCGTTCTGAAATCACGAGAACACGACCTTAAAATTAAGACATTTTCAACGTAGAAATTATTGTCAAGAATATTAATTTCACATTAAAATAATACAAATTTGAATTTCTTAAAAATGAAACCTACAAAACATAAATTTAGTTGAAGAAATGCTTGGGTGCCTGAAATACTAGGAACGCGACTGTCTTACCGTTCAATCAATACATTATTATATTCACAATAACATTTTAAATTTAAGTTTAAAATGTTTTTTTGAAAAGCAGAAGTAAGTTAGACAGTCGCTTATACTTACTGATAGAACCCGGATTCGATACCCGGCTTTGACAGATTCTATAATTTCTGGACTGATTTCCATTAAGTTTGAGAGTTGTTTTACATATTTTTTACCTTAGGTTTGTTGGAAAGACATCCACGACGACGCTTAGAATCGCCGACACGCTCATTCCTGCCAGCGCCATGAATAGCGATATCAGCGCCAGAGTTAGATTCATGTTTCTAGACCAGTAGAGGGAGATGCCACAGAGCCCAGCCATACCGGAAGAAAACACTATGGTGGAAAACAAAAGCGAGTTAGAATGCAATGAGGATAAAGCAGTGGTGTCATGGTGGGATTACGGCGAATACCCCAAGATAAGTATACTTCCCAGTATCCCTAAAAATAATTTTCAGCGTATACGGTGTGTCATAAGTATGCAAATGAGGAAATCCAATATCAAGTCAAAGAAGATAAATTTTGCAATACCAACTTTCAACACCACGAAATACTAATAAACGCTATTAAAAAACATGCCTAAAACTAGGTAAAATTCTCCAAACACACTCGAATCTCGAAGAATCGAAAAGTTTTCTGGGGCTGTGCGCCCCGGACCCGCATTCTACACAATCATGTACTTCATGTACCCAGGAAAGAGCGTATACCCATACATTATTTCTTGGATGACACTACTGGTTACAAGACTTACTCATTAAATATCTCTTTCCAGTAACATTTATCAAGTAGATAGCCAGAAGATAGCATATTCCGCTTGTGCAGGCAACAATCACAGATTTTAAATAGGTTTGGCTGTCCATTGCACCCTGGAACAATGAAAACGTAAAGATGCAAGATTCAAGTTACAGTAAATGATATAATGCATACTTAATAATTATATAAGTTAAACACACTCTCTAGCACATATACAAATCAAGTGTTTGGCAAAATGTTTGGGAATCGACCTTTACAGACCTTTCCCGATATGTATTTAAAAAATGTCACTGAGCTGACTCGTTCAATCATTGTACAGCAAGACAACGAGACAACAGTATTCCCTAAACACGACGACATCTTCTGGCATGTGCATTACCAGAGTTTAGTGTGGATTTCTCCTCGATGTACTCTCGTCACAGGAATGAACATGTTTCCGTAGCAGCCAACATGATGCTTATCTTAAAATGTTATCATTCATTATGAATAACTTTCGCCGTCCGCGGCGCTGGTCCGAATCATATGGATCTACTAGAACGTAGGTTAAAAACCGCATCAGGCATGTTTTTATGTAATTGTCCTTCAACGTCATCTATCACCACTCATCGTATCGAATAGCCTTTGTAAATTAATATTGGCACTTAAGTAACAAAAATTATCATCATCATCATCATCATCATCATAAATTACTTACCATACTGCACTCTTCAGTTACCGAGTTACTGCTATTAGAAAGCGCAAGGTCATCTACTACCAACATTTCACACAGAGACACGCCTTTCTCGGGGTCCGAACTATAGGTGAATTCTTGCATCGTAGCAAACAACTGGGGCAGCCACAACCGAACGGTATTTGTTCTGTTGTAACAAGAACATTCATTAGTATTGATTTCTAGGAAAGTGATTGTATTTTTAATTTTAATCTATTTAATAGGAGATCTCAGACATATTTGAACCCTACTTATTACTTTATTTATGATATAAATTCCAAATTACTTAAAATTACTATTGCGTGTGTAATGTGTTCAAGTCCTTACGCAAGCATAGCGCAGAACTGGATACAGAAAATCATAATTGCTTTCGAAATGTGAGGTGATACCATTAGAGGCTTCGTCTGCTTCCAAAACATTCGGAAAACGTATAACGGTGTCTTAAAAATGCCTTGGTCATCCTCGGAATTCGACGACTTTCTCAGTTTCCTTTCGTCCAGTAACACTTTTATCTAAAACAAAAAAGTTGAATTAATAACAATGGTGCCTAGGAGGTTTATGCTTTTTCGATACACACGATCAAGAGACATACTTACTGGAAAAGTTTCTGGAAGGTTACCGGTGTTTATTTGGTAAATTTTCCGGAACACCTTGAGTGCTTCTTCGTTTCGTCCAGAAGTCATAAGGAACTTGGGGCTCTCATCGAAGAAATAGATTGTCAATGCTCCGAGCAAAGTTGGCAAAGCACATAGTAGAAGAAAAGATCTCCAGGGGGCGAAGACAAATCCGCCGCCAAAATCCACAGACCACGCGTGAGAAATAAACAACCACGCGAAAACTAGAAACACACACAACAAGCGGCTTTAGCGTAGTTAAAACTTTCGTTTGAGCGCGAATTTGTTTTGCTTGTATGTTTTTTGTCTGTTTTTTTGAAAGAAGTTACTCACATTTTGGTGAAATTTTTATTTGGCCATCGAAATCTCTGACCTTAGGCCTATCTCACTTTTGTGTACAATCAAAGAAATATTTTTTTATAAACATAGCACTCACAGAATTTGTTTCGAATGTATAAATAAGTCAAAATCAATCAAGTGTAAGTCAATTGTTATACCGCTGACCATAATTTTCAACCAATCACTACAGGAGGGATGTTTCCCACAAAAGATCAAATATGCCAGGGTATTGCCTATTTACAAAAGAAGGGGGAAAAAGATAATAGTGAGAACTATCGACCGATTTCAATCTTACCAGCTTTCTCAAAAGTTTTTGAGAAGCTTATTTTTAATCGTTTTATGAATCATTTAAACAGATCTAATATTATCATACCTAATCAATTTGGGTTTCAAAAAGGAAAGTCCGCTAGTGATGCCCTGTGCTCTCTTTACCAGCAAATAGTTGTAGCACTAGATGAGGGGTCATCGATAGTAGGAATAGCGTGTGATCTCAGCAAAGCCTTCGATTGTGCAAAACATGACATACTTATCAACAAATTTACAGCAGTTGGTGTAGGCGATTGGGCCATAAATTGGATAACATCATACCTTGTTAAAAGAACTCAGCAAGTAGTTAATAAAACGGAAAGTGTCACTCTGATTGGATGGAGATTAGTGACGGCGTGCCCCAAGGAAGTATCCTGGGACCTCTGTTCTACCTAGTATGTAAACGATGTATATTGCAACGAACCTAACTCGAGTCTATTCGCTGATGATTCTACTGCGCTGGTCACCGATATTTCACCAGACTCCCCAGACAAATTGGCAAATCTTGCAGGATCTACCTTGGACAGTATATCGAGGAGTATTATTGGGAGAAGAGATTATTTTTAAACGTTAAGAAAAGAGTGGTGGTAAACTTTTCAAATATTAGATCCACGAAGCCACAAATAAATAACATCTTGATAAGAAATGGCACACTTGAAACTGTTAATGAATGCAACTTTTTGGGTGTGTTTTGATAAAAATCTCAATTGGAGAGTGCACTGCGGGGAAGTTTAAAAAACTGTGCTCTGCGTGTTACGCGATATATTGTATGAAACCATTAGTCAGTCACAATATTTCAAAGTTTATATATTATGCATATTTTCAATCTGTTGCAAGTTGCGGTATTTTGACGTAGGGCAATTCTAGAGAGACCCTGATGTGTGTTTTTAAATTACAAAAAAGAGCTTTAAGAAACTTGATGGGGTCGGCCCAAGAACCAGTAACTTGACGTCAGTTGTTCAAGAAACAACAGATTTTAACTATTCATAGCATTTTTATTTTGGAAAGTGAAATGCACATTAAAAAAAAATATAAGTATGTTTATTACTTATTCAGATAACCACACTCACCAAGGTTTTACAAGATATCATAACAAACTAGCCATACCAGTACATAAGACTGTTTTATTTGAAAAGTGTGTTCATTATATAGGATTTTAGTTTTACAATCATCTCCCTGAAAATATATGTAATTCACTTGATGGCAAACTATTTCGTTGAAAAGTTAAATCCATACTTTAAGTATTTATGATTGGCAAGATTTTTTACGTTTAAATTTAAAGAAGATCTAGATGTAAGTTTTGTTTTTTATTGATTGACTTTTTATACTTGACATCTTATACAGTTGAATGTAGATTTACGATTTTAAATTGACCATGTAAAGTGTCACTTTTACATGGTACTGTAAAAATAATGTGATCTATTTACAATAAAAATTGAACTGAACTGAACTGAACTATGAATTCATGGAGATATGTCCATCCATCAAAACGTAGGCATTTATAAAAAGAGTTCGCAAAGCAATCTAGGATAGTACGGAGTACATGGTAACGACATTTACTCTTGTTTAGCACAATGTAATGCGTAAAAAGTTCAGTAGGTTCTTTTATTTCTTGACATCATCAAATACAGAATCACAAAATGTGTAATCCTCGGAGGGAAACCAAAAAATATGTTTATGTTTGCTAAAACCATGATGTTTCAATTTCGAATACTCAAAATTAGATTCTTGTAAATGTAAACAAAATGTTTGTACATGACTAAAAGATTTTTTTACTACTTAAAAAATGTAAAACAAATGAAAAATGTATTCCTCAGTAAAAAGGTGAAGTAGCAAACACATGGAAGGAAATAGACATTGCCATTCACTTCCAACGCTTCTCAATCAAACCCTAGTTATTGACCAGGGGAAAGTTATCCCTTGGTGGTTAAAAAAACACATAAAGAAAATCCAAATGCTATGTTGATATACACCTAAATCAATATTAGCATTTTTTTTATGATTAAGAAAAACCTTTTTGGATAAGCGAAGTGAAGACTTCAATTTCACCGACCCCCCAAAAAATTTAGCCCGGGTGTTTTTGTTTTTGTTTTTGTTTTTGTTTGTCTGTTTGTTTGCTCTCTACCGGGCAAACGGCACATGCGATCTTGATGAAAATTTGAGGGGACTTTTAAAATCTCTGAACTTAGACTTGCTACGTTTTTGGGTACAATCGAAGAAATATTTCTCATGAATATCGTACTTTTACGATTTTTTTCGATTTTTTAATTAAAAAGCTCATCCATCAACGCGACTAAAAAAAGCGTTTGCAAAGCTTCCTAGTTAAAAGTCATTTAGTGAAAGCTAGAGGCCAGTTTTGTATCTTCTACATACTATATAATATTATATTGTCTCGAGTACCAGAGATGCGATATTAGTGGGCTTTGTCTTCTCGGTAATATATCAAGCTATCTCCATGCAGCATGTGTATATTATAGTCATTATACCCATGTGGTGTACACATTTTGCTTTGTAAAGATGTCAACCTTATATGGCCGACCCGAACGTCAAAAATCATTTCGGATTTTCGTCAACTAAAAATAAATATTAATTTGGGGGGATGGTGGAGGTGCCAGTCCAGGATTTTCATGCGTTTTTGGTGTAGGTGCCGGTCCAGATAATTTTTATTTATTGTTTATATACATAAATGCGATCAATAAAAATACAGACAGTGGAAATGAATTGGGAGATAATCAAAATGTAAGTGTTGATAGGATCATTCGTTATTGGTGGAGGTGGCGGTCCAGACAATTATTTATATCTTAAACAAAATGCCATTCCCAAAACATCAGACATTATAAAGTGAACTTGGAGAAAATTATAATGTAAGATTATTCAAATACATTATACAAAATGACATGCATGCAGTGTCAAGCCGGCCGCATCTGTTAGACCCGACCCGACCCGAATACCCAAAGCAATTTGGTACCCGAACCCGAAATGGACCGGACAGTCAAAACCTTGACCCACACACTGACCGGGGACTCACAAAGAACACAAAATACAAGTGTAGAATTTATTTTTAACATTTTCGTAGACTATCTGCCAACAGATAATTCATTACCTTCTAGATCATGGGTTTGATAATAGTTTAGAGAGAAAAGCCAAGGGATAATTGAGAGATCTAAAAGCTTGGTAAACACTTTCTGCCTGGATTGCCGGCTGAGGGTGTCTAGGTGACTTTGCGAATCAGTTTTGCACGTTACGTATAAGCTACACCTGTCGGTAAGTAAAAACATGTAATGCACTAATAATTTTTTAGAAAATTAAGGTGGAGGTTAAAAATTCCAAATGTATTGAGACATTTGTGAAGAAAAGTACATTTACGTTAAAAAGTTTAGAACACGAAATCTACATTTGTTATTATCGAAAATGCTTAATTCTTTTTCACGAATAATTAACAAATTACAAGTTTAAGTTAAGTCTACTCAAAAGAACTCTTTAAAAAGTTAAATTGTTTTAATAAAGAACCTGAAGGTTAGTCATACTTAAATAAAGTTTCTTAAAAAGTTACTTTACTTGCTAGTTTTATTTATTTTTTCACTTGCTATTAAATTTACGTGGGTTATGATTAAAATATTATTAAGTTGCTCTAAAATGTCAGTTTTATATAGAATTAACACTGAACATCATCTGATAAAACAAGTTAGCTGAGAAACATGAAAAGTACAGTAACTCAAAAAAATATAGTAACTATATTGAATGCAAAACTTTTTCAAAATTAACTCAAATTCATAATAAAGCTACCTAATGTTCTTCAAGAAATGAAAATAACCCTTTAAGAAAAATTAAAAGAAAATAGTAACGCGTTACTATAAAGCTCGGGGTCGAGCGAACGTTTCTACACCGTCAAAATGTCAGTTTAATATTGCTTGGTCGCCAAATATAGTGAATTTCCACATAAAGATCACTTATTGACTTCCAATATTCACGCCAGCAAATTTGAAATTGTGGGCGGTTAAGTACAAAGGTATTTCCCATGGCACGATCAAAGCACATTTAAAATTATGAATCGAAATTACTAAACAAAATCAGTTTCGTAGCCTTTACGTTTACAGAAAAAAGTACTAAACAATATTTAGAAAATGTGCTTTGATCGCGCCGAACTCTACATACTGGACAAACAATAGCGTATCGAGGGCCTATAGCACGGGGACTGCTGCCAACTGGCTACAGATTTCGACTACAATCACAAGTAAGCAGAATGAATGTGCGCATGCTCAGTACCGTAAACATCTACCCGAGACTGTAGTTAGTAGTTTATACTCTATCCAGGTTACTGTAGCCAACTGCGAGACAAAGCTGCAACTAGCTACGATCAGTGACTGGCTCGGACTGACTGCATCCTACAACAGAACCTGGCTTGACGCGCTACCTGGGACTAGAGTCTGGGCGAGTGACACGTACACCCCGTGGAACATGAGCACCCGAGCTCGGTACGCCTACCTGGGACTAGAGTCTGGGCGAGTGACACGTACACCCCGTGGAACATGAGCACCCGAGCTCGGTACGCCTACCTGGGACTAGAGTCTGGGCGAGTGACACGTACACCCCGTGGAACATGAGCACCCGAGCTCGGTACGCCTACCTGGGACTAGAGTCTGGGCGAGTGACACGTACACCCCGTGGAACATGAGCACCCGAGCTCGGTAACGCGCTCCGTGGAACTCAGCAAGGTACGAGATCATCACGGCGAATGGACCACTTATTCTGAAAGAAAACAAAAAAAAAATTTTTAAAATTTTATGCGGGGAAACATGCCGTTGTGCAATCCATGCACCTCTAGCGAGGTATTTTAAAGCGGACAATTGTGTAGTGTAGGGGATGACCGAGGTCTGTTTAAAAGGGTTCAATTCCTTGCATTCGCATTAATGACTGAAGAAAACTTCGGCAAAACTTTGTCAGGATTGCCGATGAAAGGATTCGAACCCGTGACCTCCATATTTCGAGTCTCACACGTTCCGTTTGCTTGAGCTCCAACCGTCCTTCAAATTATGCTTTCGATTTACGTCTGCAACTGGAACATTAGGCTGTTATTAACAGTTTGAAGCATATCTAGTGTTTTTCAAACATTTCATTGGGACATGCAAATAACTCTCACCCTCGGTCCCCCACGTCCGAATTTATGTGCCTCATGTTCATGTCTATTCTAAAACATTTAGATGCAAATGATTGTAGCACATTTTACGTTTTGGCATTTTGGCATTAGTATCAGTCAAGAAAACTAGATATTAATATCGATACTATTATGTAAAAATAGTTTCGCCTCAATTAATACAGATTTTAAACAGATAGTGTATATTTACAGAAAATATTGACGAACATTGATGATCTTTGACGTATTAAAAATATTTTGACAAAATCTAAAATACTAGTAAATCAATTTAATTTTTAATTTTTATCTACGTTCAATCTATATAATTGATAAAAAAAAAGGCTGATAATTAAATCATTGTAAAAATTGAGATAATACGCGAATCAAAGTGTAAAAAATATCCATAAAGAGCATTTACCCAAATATCCAATACAATCTTTTGCAATTATCTAAAATATTGGTTGTGGCCCAAACAAGACAACGTAAATTTGTTGGCGAATTTTTCTAAGTAACTAAAGATTTAAAACAAAACAAAATTAAAACAAACCGGGCAATGAAATAAAAATACATAAGAATGTATGTACTAGTGGGAATTCAGGAAACATGTTGCATATACTTACATAAAACCACTTATGAATTTAAATAGCACAAGCATCCAGAATGTTGGTGATACGCTTATTAAAAGGCTAACGACAGCATCTGAGAAGTATCCGATCACCAACAGTCTTCGCCGTCCCAGTTTGTCAGAGAGAAAGCCCCATAAGAAAGCACTGGATATCATCCCTGAAAGCAAGGGAAAGACTATCACACGCGCAATACTGCCATATGGCCAGAGGTATACATTTGTATATTTAAAAAAAAACTTATATTTTTACCAAAGCTGGTAAATATATGCGATGAAAAATTTATTGTTGTGAAAGTAAATTACAGGTTTTTATTTTGTTTTGCAAATAAGCGATGAATTGGGTGGAGAAAATTGAAAAAAAAAATGTAATTTTCAGATTTTGGCATAAGTGCATGCTTTTGGCCATTGCGAAAGCTATACGAATGTATTTTGTGAAGTTTATTGTCAATCCACACGCTTCACAGTGACAGACTCACACATGAAGCTTGATCCATTGAGATACTGTACTGTAAGAGATAGATTCAGGTGTCAGATGTCTCCAGCATTGGCCCTTGGCTAAGGTCTAAGGTGGCTGAAGAGTGAGGCATGACGAATACATACATCCTCTTTCTGTGTAATGACTAGGGCTAGGACGTTTAGAATCCTTGAGAGTGACAACTAGGCAGGCAAATATAGAACTTTTACAACAGAAAAGGACGCTAAAACGAAAAATCGACCTATCAAATATCTAACTTATTTCAATTTTAAGTGAAATTTTAAAGAAGTTAAGGAAAGGAGGGGGGGGGGGGGGGGCGGGCATATTTCAGTCAATAAATCAAATCAATTTTATATTATTTTACACAAATCAAAACATATTAAAAAGCGTATAGTGTTGATTTTGCAAGATGTATGGATCTGCAGCCTGTCCTTAGTAATTTCATTTTCCCCATATTTGAAGTTGACTCTGCTCAACATTGCGCTGACATACGAGCGTTCTGAACAACTTCCATCAAATTATACCACAAAAGTACATTTAAAACGCCAAAAAGAAAAATTCTAATAAAGCACTAAAAATAGTCGTTTTCAGGCATAACAAAATATGTGGCTTTGACCTCTGTTTCACTTAAAACATATAATTAAGAAAATTTCGTGGTTATAAATTTATCTATGGAAAAAAGAGATGTCTGGAAGAGTTGTGAATGCACATGTGTTAATTGACACACTATTCAGCCATCACAGATATTTCAAATTGCAAGTTAAGTATAATAGGTATAATATAATGTAATAAATGAATAAATTAAAAATATCACGTACAATATTTCCCGTAAAGTTAGTTAATACATTAAACCATGGATCACGTAAGCTTAAGACATATAACTTTAACAGTTCCTAACCCATATAAATAGAACCATTCAGCAGTCCCTTGTCAAAGTTTGTCAGGTCGAGATCGCAGCCGGCCTTGGGCAGCGCGTATGCCAGAGCAGTTGTATCGAAGACGCTACTGCACGAGGCTGGGAAAGCGGCAAGCAGCAGCATGTAGTTGAACCGCCCGTAACCTTAAAACAAAGTACAAACACACATTATGCATTAGTGATGCTCATAAATCATTAGCAGCTAGGAAAGATAGTGTCTGGTTCAGCTTCCATGAATGTTGAGCATTGGACAATATCGTCGAATATAATAAATTGATCAAGACCATTCAATTGTGTACAACAAGCCACAATGGAGCGCACACTTGAAACAGGCAGTTTACCCGGAACGCCTCAGCAGTACGTGATACTTTTGAGTTTCTACCTGCGCGGGTCAGAACAATAATTTGGCATCTGCAACCATATAAATCTCAACTTTATTCCACAAATATTTATTCTTTTACCCGTATACCTGCAACCGCGATGTCAAAATCCACAGCCACGGCGCAACCTTGCGCCGTGGCACACGGGTAGGATGCACAGATCCAGGGAGCAGATGCACAGTAACAGGGGTAGGATGCACAGAAACACGGGTAGGATGCACAGATCCAGGGGGGGAGATTTAAAAGGTTTCAGGGGTAGGAGCACAGAAAAACGGGTAAAGGGTGCACAGATCCCCGGGAGCAGATGCACAGTTTTCAGGGGGAAAGGGTGCACAGATCCAGGAGAATGCCAGTTACAGGGGGGGGATGCCCCCAGGGAAAAAACGGGTAGGATGCCCCCAGATTTTCCCGGACGGGGCAAAAGTAACAGGGGGGAGGATGCACAGGGAAAAACGGGTAGGGTGCACAATCCCGGGAGCAGATGCCCCCAGTTTCAGGGGTTTGGATGACAGAAACCCCGGGGAGGATGTACAGACCAGGGGGCAGAATGCACCCGTTAAAGGGGGAGGATGCAAGAAACACGGGTAGGATGCCCCAGATCCAGGGGGCAGATGCACAGTTACAGGGGTAGGAAAGGGACAGATCCAGGGAGCAGAAAGCACAGTTTCAGGGGGGAGGATGCACAGAAAAACGGGTAGGATGCACAGATCAAGGAGCGATGCACAAATTTAAAAGGGGGGGGGGGGGGGAAAGCCAGAAACACGGGGAGGATGCACAGACCCAGGGGGCAGATGCAAAAGTTTAAAGGGGGAAAGGGGCCCAGAAAAAACGGGTGGATGTAAAAGATCCAGGGAGCAAAATGCACAGTTTTCAGGGGTAGGGTGCACAAAAAACGGTTTTGGGTGCCAGATTTCCCGGGGGCAGATGCACAGTTTCAGGGGGGAGGATGCCAAAGATCCAGGGAGCAGATGCACCGTTTTCAGGGGGAGGATGACAGAAAAAAACGGGGAGGATGCACAGATCCAGGGAGCAGATGCCATTTTCAGGGGTTTGGATGAAAAGAAACACGGGTAGGAGTACAGAACCGGGAGCAGATGCACAGTTACCCGGGGGGGGATGCACAGAAAAACGGGGAGGATGCACGGGTCCAGGGAGCAGATGCACAGTTACAGGGGGAGGATGCAAAGTTCCAGGAGGAGGATGCACAGTTACAGGGTAGGGGTGCACAAACACGGGGGAGGATGCCCCCATCCCGGGACCCGATGACAGGGTTCAGGGGGAAAGGGTTTCAAGAAACACGGGGAGGAAAGCACAGATCCAGGGGGCAGAGCATATTACAGGGGAGGATGCACAGAAAAAGGGGAGGAGCCAGATTTTGGGAAACAGAATTTCACAGTTACAGGGTTGATGCACAGAAACACGGGGAGGATGCCCCCAGATCCCGGGGGCGATGCACATTCAGGGGGAAGGGAAGCAAAAGTAAAAAAAGGGTAGGGATGCCCAGTCCAGGAGCAGATGCACAGTTACCGGGGGAGGATCACAGAAACCCCGGGTAGGATGCACAGATCCGGGGGAGTGCACAGTTTTCAGGGGTAGGAAAGCACAGAAACACGGGTAGGATGGGACAGATCCAGGGAGCAGATGGGACAGTTACAGGGGGGAAAAATGCACAGAAAAAAACGGGTAAAGGGTCACAGATCCAGGGGGGCAGGTTTCACAGTTTTTCAGGGGTAGGATGCACAAAACAGGGGAGGATGCATAGATTCCCGGTAGCAGATGCAAAAGTTTTTCAGGGGTAGGATGCACAGAAAAAACGGGGAAATGCACAGTCCAGGGAGCAGATGCCCAGTTTTCAGGGGTAGGATGACAGAAAAAACGGGGAGGTGTACAGATCCAGGAAACCCGGCACAGTTACAGGGGTAGGGTGCACAGAAAAAACGGGTAGGATGGGACAGTCCAGGGGCAGATGCACAGTTTCAGGGGGAGGTTTCACAGAAACACGGGTAGGAAAAACCAGATTTCCCGGGAGCAGGGTGCCCCAGTTCAGGGGTAGGATGCACAGAAAAACGGGGAGGATGCACAGATCCAGGGAGCAGGGTGCCCCCGTTACAGGGGTAGGATTCACAGAAACAAGGGGAGGATGCACAGATCCAGGGGCAGGGTGCACAGTTACAGGGGAAAAATGCACGAAAAAAACGGGTAGGATTTCACAGATCCAGGGAAACAGATTTCACAGTTTTTCAGGGGGGGAAAGAAAAGACCAGGGGGCAGATGCCCCAGATACAGGGGTAGGGAAATGCACAGAAAACGGGGAGGGGTTCACAGATCCAGGGAGAGATCACAGTTACAGGGGAAAAATGCACAGTAACCCCGGGTAGGATGCCCCAGTTTTAAAAAAGTAGGTGCACAAAACACGGGTAGGATGCAAGATCCAGGGGAAGGGGACCCGTTTCAGGGGTAGGATGCACAGAAACACGGGGAGGGTGTACAGATCCGGGAGCGATTCACAGTTACAGGGGTAGGATGCCCCAAAACAAAGTGTGAATTTCACAGATCCCGGGAAACAGATTTCACCCCTTTGGGAGGGGTAGGATGCCAGAAAACACGGGTAGGGGTGCACAGATTCCCGGGGGCAGATGCCCCAGTTCAAAGGGGGGGGATCACAGTAACAGGGGGGATAAGGGACAGATCCCGGGACAGATGCAAGTTTCAGGGGTAGGATCACAGAAACCGGTTAGGTTTCACAGATCCGGGAGCAAAGCCCAGTTTTCGAGGGTAGGATGCACAGAAACACGGGTAGGAAAGCCCCAGATCCAGGAGCAATGCACAGTTACAGGGGTAGGAGGCCCAAAAACAAGGGGATGGATGCACAGATCCAGGGAGCAGAAAGCACAATACGGGGAAAAAGGGTGCACAGAAACCACGGGTAGGGTGCCCGATCCAGGGAGCAAAATCACAGTTACAGGGGTAGGATGCACAGAAAAAACGGGGAGGATGCACAGATCCCGGGGGCAGATGACAGTTTTTCAGGGTAGGAAAGACAGAAACACGGGGAGGGTTACAGATCCAGGGAGCAGATTCACAGTTACAGGGGTAGGATGCACGAAAAAAAAGGGTAGGATGCACAGTTTCCCGGAGCGATGCCCCAGTTTTTCAGGGTTTTGGGGGTGCACAGTCCCGGGAGCAGATGGGACAGTTTTCCGGGGTAGGAAAGCACAGAAAACACGGGTAGGATGCAAAAGATCCCGGGGGCAATGCACAGTTACAGGGGTGGATGCCCCAGAAAAAACGGGTTTGGTGCACCGGGTCCCCGGGAGCAGATGCATTTGTTACAGGGTTTGGATGCACAGAAACACGGGTAGGATGCCCCAGATTTAGGGGCAGATGCCCAGTTACGGGTTTAGGGTCACAAAAAACGGGAGGATGCCCCAGTTTCCCGGGAGCAGATTTCCCCAGTTTTCAGGGAAGAAGGGACGTAACACGGGTAGGTGCACAGTTCCCGGGGGCAGTGGCCCAGTTACAGGGGTAGGTTTCACAAAACACGGGTTGGATGCACAGATCCAGGGAGGGAGATGCACATTAAGGGGGAGGATGCACAGAAACCCCGGGTAGGATGCACAGATCCCGGGAGAGATGCACAGTTTTCAGGGGTGGATGCAAAAGAAAAAACGGTAGGATGCACAGTCCAGGGAGCAGTGCACAGTTTCCAGGGGGAGGATGCACAGAAAACCCCGGGTAGGATGCTAGATCCGGTAGCAGAGGGACAGGTTTCAGGGGTAGATGCACAGAAACCCGGGGAGGGTGCCAGATCCAGGGAGAAGCACAGTTACAGGGGTAGGAGCAAGAAAAACGGGTAGGATGTACAGATCCCGGGAAAAAGATGACAGTTTTTTTAGGGGGAGGGTGACGAAAAAACGGGGAGGATGCACAGATCCAGGGAAACAAATGCAACCCCGTTACAGGGGTTGGGGTCAAAAGGGAAACACGGGAAAGGGTGCACAGATTTCCCGGGGGCAGATGCCCCATTTTCAGGGGGAAAGGGTGCACAGAAACACGGGGAGGATGCCCCAGATCCAGGGAGCAGATGCACAGTTACAGGGGTAGGATGCACAGAAACACGGGTTTGGTGCCCCAGATCCCCGGGGGCAGATGCCCCAGTTACAGGGGGAAAAATGCACAGAAACACGGGGAAAGGGTGGGACAGATCCAGGAAGCAGATGCACAGTTAAAAGGGGGAGGATGCACAGATCCAGGGAGCAGATGCACAGTTAAAAGGGGGAGGAGCACCGAAACACGGGTAGGAGCACAGATCCAGGGCAAAATGCCGTTAGGGGGAGGACACAGAAAAAAAAGGGTAGGTGCACAGAAACCCCGGGGGAAAATGCAAAAGTTACAGGGGTAGGGTCCCAGAAACCAAAAGGGGAGGAAAGCCAGTCCCGGAGCAAGCCACAGTTTCAGGGGGAGGATGCACAAAAAAACACGGGTAGGATGCCCCAGATCCCGGGGGCAGATGCACAGTTTCAGGGGGGAGGGTTTCCAGAAACACGGGTGGATCCCCAGATCCAGGGAGGGAGATGCACAGTTACAGGGGGAGGTGCACAGAAAAAACGGGTAGGATGCACAGATTTTTTGGGAGGCAGATGGCCCCAGTTACAGGGGTTTGGATGACAGAAAAAAACGGGAGGTGCACAGATCCGGGAGCAGATGCACAGTTACAGGGGAAGAATGCACAGTAACACGGGTAGGATGCACAGTTCCCGGAGTAGGTGCACAGAAAAATGGGTAGGATGCACAGATCCCGGAGCAGATGCCCGTTTTCAGGGGTAGGGGTGCACAGGGAAAAACGGGGAGGAGTACAAAATCCCCGGGGCAGATGCCCCCGTTTTCAGGGGGAGGATGCACAGAAAAAACCCCTGTAGGTGCACAATTTCCCGGGAGCAGATGCACAGTTGCAAAGGGGGAGGATGCACAGAAACACCGGGGAGGAAAGCACAGATCCAGGGAGGAGATGCACAGTTACAGGGGGAGGATGCACAGTAACAGGGGGGGGGATGCACGATCCGGGACAGATGCCCCAAATTTCAGGGGTAAAGGGGGCACAGAAAAAACGGTTTGGATGGCCCCAGATCCAGGGGAGATGCACAGTTTACGAAGGGGAGGATGCACAGAAACACGGGTAGGGTGCCAGATCCCGGGGGCAGAAACCCCCAGTTACAGGGGGGAGGAGGCCCCAGAAACAGGGGAGGATTTCCCCAGATCCAGGGAGCAGATGCACAGGTTTCGGGGTAGGATGCACAGAAACAAAGGGGGAGGATCACAGATCCAGGGAGCAGATGCACAAATTACAGGGGTGGATGCACAGAAACACGGGTAGGATGCACAGATTCCAGGGAGAAGGGTGCTCGTTACAGGGGAAGGTACAAAAACACGGGTAGGATGCACAGATTTCCCGGAGCAGATGCACAGTTACAGGGGTAGGATTCACAGAAAAAACGGGTAGGGGTGGGACAGATTCCAAAGGGGGGCATGATGCTCGTTACAGGGGGGAGGAGCACAAAAACACGGGTTTGGATGCCCAGATCCCCGGGAGCAGATGACAGGTTTTCAGGGGGAGGATGCACAGAAACACGGGTAGGAATTGGGACAGATTTCCCGGGGGCAGATGCACAGTTAAAAGGGTAGGATCAAAAGAAAAAACGGGTAGGATTTCACAGATCCAGGGAGCAGATTCACAAATTACAGGGGGAAAAATGCACAAACACGGGTAGGGGGTGCACAGATCCCCGGGAGGGAATTTCACAGTTTCAGGGGGAGGATGCAAGAAAAACGGGGAGGATGCACGATCCCGGGGGGAGATGCCCCAGTTACAGGGGGGAGGATGCAGAGAAACACGGGGGAGGGTGCACCCGATCCAGGGAGCAGATGCACAGTTTCAGGGGGAGGATGCACAGAAAAAACGGGGAGGAGGGACGATCCAGGGGGCAATTTCAAAAGTTACAGGGGGAAAGGATGCACAGAAACACGGGTAGGATGTACAGATCCAGGAAACAGATGCACAGTTACAGGGGTAAGGGTGGCCCCAGAAAACACGGGGAGGTTTCACAGAAACCAGGGGGAAGATGCACCAAATTTTCAGGGGAAGGATGGACAGAAACACGGGGAGGGTGCACAGATCCAGGGAGGCAGATGCCCCAGTTTAAAAGGGGAGGAAAGACAGAAAAACCCGGGGAGGATTGCACAGAAAACGGGAGCAGATGCACAGTTACAGGGGTAGGATGCCCCAGAAACACGGCTAGGATGCACGATCCCGGAGCAGAAAGTCAGTTCAGGGGGAGATGCACAGAAACAGGGTAGGATGCACAGGGTCCAGGGAGCAGGGGGCCCCCGTTACAGGGGGAGGGTGCACAGAAAAAACGGGGAGGAAAGCACAGATCCAGGGAGCAGATGCACAGTTTTCAGGGGGGTTTGGAAAGCACAGAAACACGGGGAGGAGCACAGATCCCGGAGCAGATGCCAGTTACAGGGGAAGAATGCACAGAAACAGGGTTTGGATGCCAGATCCAGGGAGCAGGGTGCACAAATTACAGGGTTTGGATGCACCGGGAAAAACGGGTGGAAAGGGACAAAAAATCCAGGGAGGGAGATGCACAGTTACAAGGGGGAGGATGCAAAAGAAACACGGGTAGGTGCAAAAGATCCAGGGAAACAGATGCACAGTTTCAGGGGGGAGGATGCAAGAAAACCCCGGGGAGGTGGGACAGATCCCGGGGGGCAAAATGCACGTTCAAAGGGGAGGAGCACAGATTTAGGGACAGATGCACAGTTACAGGGGAGGGTTTCACAGAAACACGGGTGGAAAAGCACAGATCCAGGGAGCAGATGCACAGTAACAGGGGGAGGATGCACAGAAACACGGGTAGGATGCCCCAGATCCAGGGAGAGATGCCAGTTTCAGGGTAAGATGGGCCCCGAAACACGGGTAGGGTGCACCAAAACCCGGGGGCAGATGCAAGTTACAGGGGGGGGGTGCACCCGAAAAAAACCGGGTAGGAGTACGATCCAGAGAGCAAAATTTTCACAGTTACAGGGGGAGGGTGCACAAAAAACAAGTATAGGATGCCAAAAGAAAAACCCCGGGGGGCGATGCACCGTTTTCCCGGGTTGGATGGGACAAAACAGGGTAGGATGCACGATCCCCCGGGGCAGATGCACAGTTTAAAAGGGGGAGGATGCACAGAAACACGGGTAGGATGGGACAGATTCCCGGGGGCAGATGCACAGTTTTCAGGGGGTTTGGATGCACAGAAACACGGGTAGATGCACAGATCCAGGGAGCAGATGCACAGTTACAGGGGGGGAAAGCACAGAAACCCCGGGGAGGTGCCAGATCCAGGGAGCAGATGTACAGTTACAGGGGTAGGATGCCAGAAAAAAACGGGGAGGATGCAAAAATCCGGGCAGATGCCCAGTTACAGGGGGGATGCAAAAGAAAAAACGGGGAGGATGGGACAGATCCAGGGGGGAAGGGTGCCCCCAAATTACAGGGGAGGATGCACAGAAACACGGGTGGATGCCCGATCCAGGGAGCAGATCACAGTTACAGGGGTAGCATGGGACAGAAAAAACGGGGGGGGATGCACAGATCCAAACCCGAAAGCACAGTTAAAGGGGTAGGGGTGCACAAAAAAACCACGGGTAGGATGGGACAGAAAACCGGGGGCAGATTTCACAGTTACAGGGGTAGGATTTAAAAGAAACACGGGGAGGATCCGATCCAGGAAAAAAGATGCACAGTTTTTCAGGGGGGAGGATTTCACAGAAACACGGGTAGGGGTGCCAGATCCAGGGAGCAGATGCACAGTTACGGGGGAGGGTGCACAGAAAAAAGGGGAGGATGCCCCAGATCCAGGGAGGGAGATGCACAGTTACAAAGGGGTAGGATGCACAGAAACCGGGGAGGGAAAGCACAGATCCAGGGAACAGGGTGCACAGTTTACAGGGGTAGGATGCACAAAAAAAACGGGGGGGGGGGAGGATGCACAATCTAGGGAGGGGAACACAGTTACAGGGTAGGGAGGGACAAAAAACGGTAGGATTCACAGATCCAGGGGGCAAAAGCCGTTCAGGGAAGGGGTGCACAGAAAAAACCCGGGGGAGGGGTGGGGACAGGGGTCCCGGGGGAGCATGCACAGGGTTTCAGGGGTAGGATGCACAGAAAAAAACGGGAAAAATGCACAGATTTCCCGGGGCAGATGCACAGTTACAGGGGTAGGGTGCACAGAAAAACCCGGGGAGGATGGGACAGATCCAGGAGCAGATGCCCAGTTACAGGGGTTTGGATGACCCAAAAAACCGGGGAGGATGCACAGATCCCGGAAAAAAAATCCCCAGTTACAGGGGTAAAGGGTGCACAGAAAAACGGGGGAAGGGTGCACAGATCCCCGGTAGCCCGATGAAACGTTACGGGGTAGGATGCCAGAAAAAAACGGGTAGGATGCCAAAAACCAGGGAGGCAGATGCCAGTTTTCAGGGGTAGGAAATTTAAAAGAAACACGGGTAGGTTGCACAGATCCAGGCAGCAGATGCACAGTTTCAGGGGTAGGATGCACAGAAAAAAACGGGGGAGGATGCACGATCCAGGGAAAGGGGGGAGATTTCCCCAGTTACCCGGGGGAGAATGCACAAAAAACACGGGAGGATGCACAGATCCAGGGAGCAGATAAAAAGTAACAGGGGTAGGTGCAAAAGAAAAAAACGGGGAGGACTCACAGATCCCGGGAGCAGATTTCAAAAAATTACAGGGGGAAAGGGTGCCCCAGAAAAACGGCTAGGGGTGACGATCCGGGAGCAGGGTGCACAGTTAAGGGGGAGAATGCACAGAAACACGGGTTGGGTGCACAGATTTCCCGGGAGCAGATGCCAGTTTTCAGGGGTAAAAGGGTGCACAGAAACACGGGTAGGATTTCACAGATCCAGGGAGCAGATGACAAATTACAGGGGGAGGATGCACAGAAACACGGGTAGGATGCACAGATCCGGGGGCAATGCACAGTTACAGGGGTTTGGGTGCACAGAAACCGGGGAAAGGGTGTACGATCCAGGGGGCAGAGCACATTTTCAGGGTAGGGGGCACAAAACAAAAGGTAGGATGGGACAGATCCAGGGAGCTGATCACAGTTCCCGGGGTTTGGATGCAAGAAACAAAGGGGGTAAAGCACAGATCCAGGGAGCAAAAAAACACAAATTTCAGGGGGAGGATGCAAGAAACCAAAGGTAAAGGGTGCCCAGATTTCCCGGGGGCAGATGCACAGTAACAGGGGGGGAAAAGCACAGAAAACCCCCGGGGAGGGTGCACAGATCCAGGGGCAAGCCCCCAGTTCAGGGAAAGAAAGCACAGAAAAAACGGGGAGGATGCTTTAAAATCCAGGGAGCAAAGCACCCGTTTTTCAGGGGTAGGGTTGGGACAGAAACAAAGGGGTAAAAGCCAGATCCAGGGGGCAGGTGCACAGCTACAAGGGGGAGGATGCACAGAAAAAAGGGGAGGATGCACAGATCCAGGGAGCAGAGCACAGTTTTCAGGGGTAGGATGCACGAAACAAAGGGAAGGATGCACAGATCCCCGGGAGCAGATGCACATTCCCGGGGGAGGAAAGGCCCCCAGAAACACGGGTTTGGATGCACAGATCCCCGGGGGCAGATGCCCCAGTTTTCAGGGGGAGGATGCACAGAAAAAACGGGTAGGATTCACGATCCCGGGGGCAGATTCACAGTTAAAAGGGGAGGATTTCCAGTAAAAAGGGGGGGATGCACAGATCCAGGAGCAGATGCACAGTTACAGGGGTAGGATTTGACAGAAACAAAGGGTAGGGTGCACCCGATCCAGGGAGCAGATGCACAGTTTTCAGGGGAGGAAAGCACAGAAATTTTGGGAGCAGAGCACAGGGTTTCAGGGGTGGATGCACAAAAAAAAACCCCCCCAAAAAAAAACCGGGGGGTGGAAAATGATGAAAAGACCAGGGAGCAGGGTGCACAGTTACAGGGGAGGATGCACAGAAACACGGGAGGAGCCCCAGATCCAGGGGGGAGATTTCACGTTACAGGGGTAGGATCACAGAAACCGGGAAGGGTCACAGAAACCAGGGGGCAGATGCACAGTTACAGGGGAGGATGCACAAAACCCCGTGTAGGAAAGCAAAAGATCCAGGGGCCGATGCACAGTTACAGGGGTAGGATGCACAGAAAAAGGGGGAGGATGCACAGATCCAGGGGGGGGATGCACAGAACAGGGGGAGGGGTGCACAAAAACCGGGTAGGAGCAAGATCCAGGGAAACAGAGCACAGTTACAGGGTAGGGTGCACGAAACCCCGGGTAGGATGGGACCCGATCCAGGGGGCAGATGCACAGTTACAGGGGTAGGATGCCCCCCCCCCCCGAAACACGGGGAAAGGGTGCACAGATCCCCGGGGGCAAAATGCCAGTTTCAGGGGGAGGATGCCCCAAAAACAAAGGTTGGATGCACAGATCCCGGGAAACGAAGCCCAGTTTTCGGGGTTTGGATTTTTTCCCCAAAAAAACGGGTAGGATGCAAAAGATCCAGGGAGCAGATGCCCCAGTTACAGGGGGGAGGATGCACAAAAACACGGGGAGGAAGGGAAGACCAGGGAGCAGAGCACAGTTAAAGGGGGAGGATGCCCGAACCGGGCGGGGGGGACAGGGGCCCGGGGAGGGTGCACAGAAAAGGGGAGGATGCACAGATCCAGGGAAAAAAAAATGCCCAGTTACAGGGGTAGAATGCACAGAAACAGGGGTAGGATGCACAGATCCAGGGAGCAGAGGCACAGTTACAGGGGGAGGATGCACAGAAACAAACGGGGAGGATGCACAGATCCAGGGAGCAATGCCAAAAGGGACAGGGGTAAAGGGTGCCACAGAAACACGGGAAAGGGTGGGAAGACCGGGAGCAATGCACAGTTTTCAGGGGTAGGATGCACAAAAACACGGGTAGGATGCACAGATCCAGGGAGCAGTTTCACAGTTACAGGGGGAGGATGCACAAAAACCCCGGGGTTGGGGCACAGATCCCCGGGAGCCCGATGCACAGTTACAGGGGAGGTGCCCAGAAACCCCGGGTAGGGGGTGCCACAGAAACCAGGGAGCAGATGCCCCCAGTTCCCGGGGTAGGATGCACAGAAACCCCGGGTAGGATGCACAGATCCAAGGGGGGCAGATGCACAGTTTTTCAGGGGGAGGGTGCAAAAGAAAAACGGGGAAGGGTGCACAGGGTCCCGGGAGCAATGCCCAAGTTACAGGGGTTTTGGGTGCACAGAAAAACGGGTAGGATGCACAGATCCAGGGAGCAGATGAAAAGTTTTCAGGGGGGGGGATGCACAAAAACCGGGTAGGAAGCACAGATCCCGGGGCAGATGCACAGTTTCCCCCTTTGGATTTCACAGAAACACGGGTAGGAAGCCACAGAACCAGGGGAGGGAGATCACCCGTTAAAAGGGGTAGGATTTCACAGAAAAAACGGGTAGGATGCCCCCCAGATCCAGGGAGCAGAGGGACATTACAGGGGCCCGATGCACAGTTTCAGGGGGAGGATGCACCCCCGAAACCCGGGGAGGGTGCACAGATCCAGGGAGAGATGCACAGTTACAAAAGGGTTTTAAAGGGTGCACAGAAACACGGGTAGGAAACACAGATCCCGGGGGCAGATTTCCCCAGTTACAGGGGGAGGGTGCACAAAACACGGGGAGGAAGCACAGATCCAGGGAGCAGATGCACAGTTACAGGGGTAGGGTGTCACAGAAACAAGGGGGGAAAAAAAGGGAAACACAGACCAGGGGGCGATGCACAGTTACAGGGGGAGGTTTCACAGAAAAAACGGGAAAGGGGACCCGATCCAGGGGGCGAAGCCCCAGGACAGGGGTAGGATGCCAGAAACACGGGTAGGATGCACCGATCCAGGGAGCGAGGCACAGTTACAGGGGTAGGGTGCACAGAAACACGGTAGGGGCACAAAATCCAGGGGCAATGCACAGTTACAAAGGAAAAAGGGTTTCCCCAGAAACAATGGTAAGGGGGAAAGGGACAGAAACCCCGGGGAGGATGCCCACAGGGTCCAGGGGACAAATGCACAGTTACAGGAGCAGGATGAAAAGTTTCAGGGGTAGGAAAGTGCAAGATCTCTTACTTAGGGCCAGGTTGTCGCCGTTATGATTAAAACAGGCCCCTTCGTAACTTGTGTAACTATTTTCGTTTTTTCTTTATTAAAGTCTGCGGTAGCCTTATAGTCCGGGGGGGAAGTTATGAACGAATTATGCTGTGAATTAAAATATGTGGATGCAAGTCCCTTTCTAATGCATTTCTTTTTAATTTATAACCCTCTTCGTTTAAAAATCCACATCTTGATATTTAACGGAAACTAAAGTTTAAACAAAAAAATTTGCCATTAACCATATTTTAAAAGATTAGATTGGTTTTTAACCTTTAAAATTTCTTCAGGTAAAATTCCTTGTGAAAAAAAGATTTGTTGGTGTTTAAGTTTTGGTTTTAATGGGGCCCCCTGAGTTAGAAAAAACCCCGTGGTTGAGGGGTCTATTTTAAAATGATTGTTCATTGTTCGTGATCTCATTTATTATTATTTGGGATCATAGTTAGGCATTTTAAATAAGTAACTTGAGACCAGAAGCTCACTTGCTCTGATTGAGAATTAATGCGAAACATCAAAATTGAAGGAATAAAATTCATAACACTTGGAAAGAACTGCATTTACATATTATAGTTATTATGTTCTTTTCCTAATTTTAAACATTGTTGGTGAGGATATTATTCATATATTCCCAAATATAAAATTAACGTTTCTTATCGTTACGAGATTGTTACCAATATAAAGTCTCGATTAAATCCGGGGCAATCGAGCCCACAATGACTTCAGAATGTGTGGAGAGACTCAGAGAGACTTACATAACCACACACAGTGAATCTATGAGATTCGTTCGTTACAACTTTCATTAATTCTATTTGACACATTTTAATTAATATGTTTCAGTTCTTTTTATTGACACTAATTCAAATCAAAACGAAACATTTTTTAATTAAAACAATGGATGATCCCTGTTTTATATGGACAAGAATAATATGTATTCTATTTGTTACCATTTCAATTTGTACAATTAATAACTTGAGTGGGCTCTGATTTTATTTTCTAATATCAACACTGATATGGTAAATTGGTATGTGTTTAATTCACTGATAATATTCATAATCGCGGGCAACGTACTGTTGCAATATGTCAATTTAAACATGTACTTAGCTTAACATTAAGTTCCATAGTAAAAAACGTAATTGACCATACGATTGAATTCCAGCTAATATCAATCTAATATTAATAAACAATTCACATCACTTTATCTAGAAATGTGTTTAATAATTATTCAAATGATCTATTGTCAAACTGTAAATTGATGTAAAATGATGCCAATTAATTATATTTTCAAATCAAATGGTATCATTTCCAGATCAAGTGATATCAATTTCAATTGTTAGTAACTGGAAAGCCCCAAATATTAATCAAATTGTCACTATCAATTAATAGTTCATATACTTTTTACTAGGGCTACAGCGGTTAATCTTTTCCAGTAAGACAATTCATAATATATGAAAATTTGAAATAGCAATTTATAGATTATCTTTATATCATTGTAAAATAAATTATCTTATTCCCCTGCACTTTAATACTGGAAATTGCTTATGTTAATCGGTAATAATTGTTTAAAAAATTATGTGCTTTATATTACTCAAGCACACGGGTATGGTATAAATCAGAATAAGAAGCGAAGCTGCTTATACAACAGATAGAAGAAGAAGAAGAAGAAGAAGAAGAAGAAGAAGAAGAAGAAGAAGAAGAAAATACATATTATCCAGCTTTGACATCTATTAATAAAATATATTATAAAAATATAAACATAAATACAAATTGTTTTTAGAGTTGACCAAAAGGTTTATTCAGAAAAAGCATAACTACGATCAACGTATAGGCTGTACCAATTAAAATTCGCTACTAAGATGTTACACTTTGACACATAAATATAAATAAAAACTTTTTTCGTTTAAAAGCATATACATAACATACTTACATAAATCACAATGTTTAACACAAAATCCCCGTTTTCATTGTTGACACAACAATAAATATTTCATAACATCTACAACAATGAAGATAAAATGTTGAAACACGGTTTGTATTTGTTCTTTATTCAATTGAAATCATCTGACAAAATTTAGTTATTTTGGAAATTAGCGATTTCAGTGGTGTCCCCCCTTACACCAAAACGCTTTCATCTTTGGATACTTTAACAATGATCAATATACTTTTTAAAACATAGAGACAATTTCCATATTATGGAATGTTTTAATTTATTGTTTAATACAAACTTGCCTTTACATTTATTATTATACAACACCTCATTTAATGCATAATGATTTAGTTATTAGTTCTATACTAAATAATAAATTAAACGTACGAAAACTTTAGTTATCTTTGAGAATACGATACTAAAATAATGTCGACTAATTGTGAATTCTAGAACCATGGTAAATATAGTTACGAACTTTAAGCTTGGTATAGTAATAAATGTCAGGGAGTTTGAGCTTCTAAACGACATTCGTAATTACTTGTTAGTAATCGCAAAAAATATTATATAATGTTAAGCTTTTGAGCATTCAAACACAAATAACAGCTTGTATACGCAAATGCAGAAACCGCTTAGAACATTTTAGCGAGAACACAATCTAACAGGCAGGTTATTCACTCATTAATACATACCTGTTTTGGAAATCGCTGTTTCAAAATCAGCCGGTTCTTCTAATCCTGTATTGTCTAAAAATTTAAATTTGTTGGTTAATAATTATATAAAAGTATTTATCTGTTGTAATTCACTGTAATTAAAGATGTTAACATACTTTTTGCTTCGAGTTCAATACTATTAATACCCTCCGCCGTGTGAGCGAAATCTTTTATTGCCATATCAATAGAACGAAATATCTCCTTCCTCAATCCACAAACTTATGTCATCTGCGATTGCTCCTCACGAACATATATAACGTCGCACGATCTTGTTGATTCTGTTTCATTATATTGCAATGCCATTATGAACCAAAGCTTAACAAATCATGCGTTGTTTATAACAGAAGAATAATTCCTTATCAATCTGCAAACAAAAAAGCAAACGAAGTTAATAAATATCTCTTCCTATGCTTTGAATTGTAATGTCAAGAGCAAATGCTTGTAGCTGATTGCAAGTTGTTCGTGAAAATTTAAACATATTCGATTAAAAATATATTTGCGATTGTGATTCATGCTGTTGTACGTGGTCTGTATGCCGCCACGTAGCCGGAAGCCGATTGCACATCACTCGCACGTGAAGGCAGAAAGAACAGTATGGTCATGGTTGTAAAACTCTTTCGTCACAATGTAGATGATAAACCCAGGAAAGTTACTGGGAAACATTCTAGAATACTTCTCTGTTAGTTTCACTGAACGTATTTCAAAGGTTTCTCTCAGTCAAAATCTAATTCTGTATGACCAGTAATATAAAGCAGACCGATTTGTTCAGCATAATATGTAGGTTTGCAAACGAGAAACTGATATAGTTGGATGAGCGAAGCGAAGACTTCAATTTCACTGACGCCCCAAAAAACATTAGCTCTGGTGTTTTTTTTGTCTGTTTGTTCGCGCTCTACCGGGCAAACGGCATATGCGATCTTGATGAAAATTTAAGGTGACCTTGTAAATCCTTGGACTTAGACTTGGCACGTTTTTTGATACAATCGGTCAAATATTTCTTATGAATATCGTACTTTTACGATTATTGTCGATTTTTAATTAGGTATTTTCGTAGATATTTGGCAAACGGCTACTCCGATCTTGATGAAACTTTATGGGAACGTTTAAAATTACTGAAATTATAAATATTGTGATTTAAGAGACATTTGAAGAAATATTTCTCATGGAAATCGTACTTTGACGGTTTTTTCCCGATTTTAAATTCGACATATAACTTGAAAAAGTAAAGAGATCCCACTTAAAAACGTTATCATTGGACATAAATTTTAAAAAAAAAGCTCATCCCTCAACGCAACTGGAAAAAGCGTTCGCGAAGCGGCCTAGTATATTGTACTAGGAAGCTTCGTTCTTGGATGAGCGTAATTGGTGCTTTGATCTGCCATGTGTTATGCAGATAGTATTTAATTTTATTTTGTTTTCCCATTGCTATGGCCTGAAAGACATGCTTGGTAATATTGTTTTAATTTTAACGACGACATGAGGATCAGGGGCGCACATTTCATTACACACTACAAATTACAATCGAATAAAGCATGTAGGTGTTATAAGTTGAAGATTTTTTTTAAAACAAAAAATATCGTAACATTGCGATTTTCATGAGAAATAATTTGCGCTCAAGAACGTGGCGGTTCTAAGTTTAGAGATTTCGAAGGCCTCCAGAAAATTTCATCGCAATTGGAGTATCGGTTTAGCCGGAATCGTGTTATCAAACGCACAAAAATACAAACAGAAAAAAATAAACAATAAAAACATTCCGGATATTTTTCTCCAGTGTAGTGGAATGAAATCTTCACTTCGCTCGCTACGATCATCAATTAACGAGAGTATTGGTTCAATACTCTTATTCGGGAAGTAACGGGTTCGAATCCCGTCGAGCCCGTCAATCCTGACTGAAGGTTTTTCCGAGGTTATCCTCAGATCGTTAATGGGAATGCAAGGGATTGAGTCAATTCTTCATTCTTTTCCAACTACCTTAATCCCTAATAGCCTAGTTATTGACCCTGAAGAGGGACACCAGGTTATTCTGATGTGTACCTTACAGCGGGCATCCTACAAAATAGTATGTATCATTGGATGAGCGAAGCGAAGACTTCAATTCCACTGACCCCCCAAAAAATTTGCTCGGACGTTTTTTTTTTTTTTGTTTTTTGTTTGTATTTTTGTCTGTTTGTTTGCGCTCTACCGGGAAAACGGCATATGCGATCTTGATGAAAATTTGAGTGGACCTTCGAAATCTCTAAACTTAGTTTTGCCACGTTTTTGTGTAAAATCGATCAAATATTTCTTACGATTATCGTACTTTTACGATTTTTTTTCGATTTGTAATGAGATATTTTCGTGATAATTGCAAACGGCGACTCCGATCTTGATGAAACTTTATGGGGACGTTTAAAATATAATAATTACAAATTATATAATATTTTATGATTTTAGAGACATTTAAAGTAATATTTCTCATAGAAATCGTACTTTTACGATTTTCCTCCTGTTTTTAATATGATATTTTCGTGACATTTGGGACGATTCTGACCAAACGGGTGGGGCTACAACAATCATATTTTACATTGAAATAAAAATTATGGTGATGTAGTATCTTTTGAAAGAAAAATCTGAAAAAGTTGTGTAAAATTCATAGAAATAAAGGTTTTAATATAAGCCTTTTACAGGTGTGTAATTAACAAGTAATATCAAGTAACTTTAGAAATATTACATGAAAAAAGTATTTTTTTTAACAACGCTTATATTTAAATGTACTTAAAAGTAAAAATAAATTTTCGGCCAACACATTTTTGCCTTACTCGGAAAATGAAAGCGTTGGGCGCTTACGGTATTGACATAGATTACAGAATTTTGTTGATAACGAAGGGAAAGCGCCCAAAGCTTTTATTTTCCGAATAAGGCAACAATTTGGTGGCCGAAAATTTATTTTTTACTTTTAAGTACATTTAAATATAAGCGTTGTTTAAAAAAAATACTTTTTTTCATGTAATATTATTTTATACTTTTTAGTCTTAACGAATGTTGTAATCGAATATGTGCGCACTAGACGTGTCCGAATTTATGCATCTGGTTGGCCCATCCTCACTAGCTGTGACTAATTTCCCAAATGAAGCTTTGTTTGATTAATGAATTATGATGAATTAATTGATTAACTAGTGAATGTGATAAATAATTCATGTTTGTCATCAAGAATACACGTCTGTGTGAATAATTTCAGCTCGATCGGACACTGTGAAGCGGGTGAAATATCGATTGTAAAATTCCGTCCAGACAGACAGACAAACACATGAAGCTAATATAAGCGTTGTAAAAAGTAATAAAATCCCATTTAAAAACGTAATCATTGGACAGAAATAATTGGATGAGCGAAGCGAAGACTTCAATTTCACCCACCTGAACAATTTGGCTCGTTTTTTTTTTAATTTGTCTGTTTGTTCGCGCTCTCCTGGGCAAACGGCTTATGCGATCTTGATGATAATTTGAGGGGACCTTCGAAATCTCTGAACTTAGACTTGCCACGTTTTTTGGTACAATCGATTATATATTTCTTATGATGATCGTACTTTTACGATTTTTTCGATTTTTAATGAGATATTTTCGTCATATTTGGCAAACGGCTACTCCGATCTTTATGAAACTTTATGGGAACGTTGAAAATCACTGAAATTACATATTATATGATTTTAGAAACATTTGAAGAAATTTTTCTTATAGAAATAGTGTTTTTACAATTCTTTCAAAAGCTCATATCCATCAACGACACTGGAAAAAGCTTTGGCGAAGGTTGTAAAATAAGCTCATCCATCAACGCGACTGGAAAAACCTTTAGAGAAGCGGCCTTGTAAAATAAACTCATCCATCAACGCGACTGGCAAAAGCGTTCGCGAAGCGGCCTAGTTAATGCTAATACTATTTTTTATCACTAATGCTCTGTGCAAACACAAATTAATTTATATAATAATATAAGTATTTCCCTTACGTGAATAATAGCTTGCTCTTACACATACTGATGACTCAATTAAATAACATTTAAAACTAATCTACATATAAAATTTAATAACCTAACTCTATTAGACACCAAAATCACGGACAGTAGTGTGAAAAAAGTAATAAAACAGTCGGTGGAAGGATGAGGTTTATCCCCTTGTGATTTGCGACTAGATAGTTCCTGTCTGATACACAGAGTGCGCGCGACTACACGACGGTGTCGTGTCGACTTAGGCCTAGATGGATTACACTTGGGGTCGATAAAGGTAGTTGGCGCGTCACGTGGTTAGGGGCGTGGTTTAACAAAGTAACTTGTTTGCTGTGCAATCCAATAAGGAATTAATTTTATTATGATTTAATTAATTAATATTACATAAAAATACATTATAGCGGACGTTAAAAAAAAACAAATAAACCTTTAACGTTTTTATATAGAATATAAAGGACTTTATACGGAGTTTTATATATTGGTATCATCCATAAACAAAAGAAACCTACAAAACCTTTAACGTTTCTATTTAAAATATAAAGGACTTTCTTTGGAAAAGAAGATTTATTAATTTTTATTTTTGTCATCCTTAAGAGTGGTCGGAACTAGCGAGCGTGCTCAAATTTTGCGGTCACTATCTGAACTAAAGGAAGCGTCCTACCCCCTTCCCCGCGGCCCGCAGCAAGCCCGCAGCCACCTGCAGCAACCATCCGCGTTTCTGTTTTGAAAGAAGGGTTGATAGTTTGAAAAGGACTAGGTAACAAAAGAGTCTAAACCAGAGTGACCAGTGGTGACAGGTAGAAATATTTCTCGAATCTTGAATCCGTCTAAAATAGTTTTCTGTGTGCCTCACTCAGAAGAGAATTTACGTTGACAGATGTGTGTGTGTGTGTGTGTGAGAGATTGATTGATTGATTGACTAGCGTCTTTATTTATGGCGGGATTAAGGCCTGAACAGCTATTTGTGATAAGGGCTGTGGTCAGGAAGTTGACATCGGAAAATATTGATCACAACATACATTTTTTTTGGTTCATTCAAGTCCAATCTTATTTGCAAGATGACGTGAATATAAATTAAGCACAACATAGTGATAATATATTATTTTATTTATATGGTATGTAATAGGCCGCTTCGCGAACGCTTTTTTTAGTCGCGTTGATGGATGAGCTTTTTGGCAAGTTTTTAATTTACGTGGGATCTCTCTACTTTTGCAAGTGCTTTTTGATCGCATTGTAGGTGATTGTTGTCTAGTTTCTATTGTTACTTGTTAATTGTTATCATATTCCTGAAAAAACTTATATTAAAACCTTTATTGATATGGATTCTGGCTAACTTTTCAATTTTTTTCAAAAAGCAATACATCACCTTATGTCCATGTAAAATATGATCGTTGTAGCCCAACCCGTTTAGTCAGAATCGACTCAAATGTACGATATTCTTAGGAAATATTTCTTCAGTTGTACCCAAGAACGTAGCAGGTCTAAGTTCAGAGATTTCGAAGGTCCCGTCCAATTTTCATCAAGATCGCATATGCCGTTTGCCCGGTAGAGAGCGAACAAAAAGACAAAAAAAAAAAACACACGAGCTAATTTTTTGGGGGGTTAGTGAAATTGAAGTCATCCAAGTTCATCCAATCATTATGTAATTATAATAGGTACACCCCTCCCCCCCCAAAAAAAAATGAGTTAGGGGGGTTTGGGGGGGAGGGGAGCGAAGCGCCGTGGGGGGTAGCATGAAGTGTATTGCTGTGGTCGGCTAGCCGCCCCCCCCCCCAATCGCATTAACCTACTTTTCACTTTTCGGGGGGTTCCGTTAATGAACAAGTACCTTATAATATTATCAAAAGAATGGTAAATAACATCGTATCTAGAGTCGACCTACTCAGTCATAACTGATCATCAGTGAGGTATTTATATTATTATCTTCAGCTCATTTTAAATACTCTCCCAACCAGTTATAACTATTAAAAAAATCATAAATCATAACATCCACAGTGAAGTTACTTTCGTAAAAAATGAATAATCTCAATTATTCACCACAACGACGGAAGCGAATAATACGCCAAACGAAATATTCATAACATCCACAAAAGTTACTTTCGTGAAACATGAATAATCGCCAATATTCACAACATCGCTGGAGCGAATAATACGTCAAACAAAAATATTCTCAATACAAATGATTATTATTTATGTGTGATAGCAGCAGCAGTCATTACATATAACAATTATTCAAATAGCCAAGGAATAATCAAAGTACCCTGCTGGGTTGTTGGCTTATTCAAAGAGCGTTTACTTCCTAGTCAAACAGTCGCGTTCGTGTATGAATGTTGGGGGGGGGGAATTTCCAGCTCCCTCCAGCCCCCCTCTAACACACACACAAAAACTGGAGTTAAATTGAGAGGGGTCGGCTTTGCAAAATTAGTACGAAATACGGTGAAAAGTTTCAGTTGTGTGCAGCGCTCTTATTGCCAAAGGCGGCAAGATGTGCAAATTTGCAACTTTACAAACCTGAAAACACGTACAAGCCTGAAAACACGATTAAAAATCTAAAATTGTACAATGGTTGAGTAAAAATAATAATTGGCTCTATAAGGAAATCCAGAATCTAATGGGGGGGGGGGGTCGATCACTCCAATCCCCCGGAATCTATCTCTGGATGACTCGATCTGTTTCACTGTAATGTTCATATTACCACGAACTACGATCAGCATCTAAGAACTTTATGGATGAAAATGTGAATATCAAAATGCCATTGCTTTGTATTAGCTCATTACATTCCTTCATCGGAACATGTTTTTTTGCAGTCGTTGCAGTAAGGTTTTGAAGGTGAACATCACAAACAACAAATGAGTTCAGTATTATGCTATTTACTAAATTAATCCATCTTGTAAGCTCACAGTTATGATATTTTTTTGTACATATGACGTGCAACAGGGGGGCACCCTAAGCACGTGCCTTGTTGACGTTGCCTATTGGGTAATATGGCCATGAGTTGAGAAGCTTTTGTTTTTGCTAATTTCACAAAATAAATAATCCCCCCACCCCCCTCGAAAAATAGTTCATACACGCATGTAATCAAATACCACGCAAAGGCAAACTTTGCAACGCAAATCCATACATTGATACATTGATAACATAATATATCAACAATGACTGAGTAGGAGGCTCAATGATGAGCTTAGACAAATTCAATAAGTCTTCTCAATTAATTGTACATACGCGTTTAGAGCTCCCCGTAGCGCTCAGTGAATCAGCTTTCAATAACACGAACGTTGTGGTTAGTTGCTCGTCTATTGTACGCCTGATAAGAAAATTATTATCTTAATAAACACATATTTTTTATAATTACTAATTTGTGAAATTAGATTTGAGATCGGCAACTCCTGCACATTGCAAAATGTTTTTAATTGAAGCTCCACGACCAAAACTAACATTTCACATGCTTTATCATCTCTGAAGTTGATAGTGTATGTTATTTGATGTGAAATGCTAATTTTTGTCGTAGAGCTTTGATTAAAAACATTTTGCAATGTATTGGAGTTGCTGATATCAAATATAATTTCATATATTAGTAATTATAAAAAAAGTATGTTTATTAAGACAGGAATTTTATTGTCAAGCGTACAATAGACGAGCAATTATAATCTCTAACCCTTCCTCGAAACAGGTAGCCCGCTAAAATGCTTTGGGCGGTTTTACGTCCAGTTCGGTCAAAGCGCCTCTTCTTTTGTTTGAGTCACGGAACTACTGTGGAGCGATCTGTGGCAAACCCACGAACTCGGTAGTGAAAAAACCGTTATTGAAGGAATATTTGATTGAGTGTAGACATTGCGCTTCTGTTCCGTTTTAAGGAAGCTAAAAATTACCATCTCGGCAACGTTTCAGTAATTGTTGTCGACAAAATCCACTACTAGCACTACTTCGAATAATTGTTCTAGCTTATGTCAAACTCTCAAAATATGCACCACCATTTCGTGCAAATGTTTATAAAAGCTCAATTCAACATTTTTTTTTTCATTTTTGGTAATATTAATCGTCAATATTATTAATAGTGCAAATAGATTGAACGTTTATCTGAGAGTGGGTAAAATTTAGTAAATATTCTATTATTAGTTTGTGCGTAATCGGCGCAGCTTTGAACCTCTGTTGCGAGTAGCAAAACTGCGTGTTCCGAACGCTCTTAAAAAAACACAAAACCTTTTCCGTTTCTATTTAAAATATAAAGGACTTTCACCCGAAAATAAGTTTTATTAATAATTATTTTTGCAATTCATAAACAAATAAACATACAAAACCTTTAACGTTTGTATTTAAAAATAAAGGATTCTACCCCGAAAAGGAGTTTTATTAATTGGTATTGTTATTATACTGTTGTTTTAATAGAAAAACATAAGAATTGAAAGTTTAAAAAAAACGTATCGAATGAGATCTGAACCATCAAATCCTCGCTTTAAAGTCTAACCTCACGCCGTACGGGACCCACTGGTCTGGGACACGCTGCCACAGCCACACACAGACTCTAGTTTCTACTCGTCTTTTCTACCTCCACCATTTACACATAAACTTACACAACATTGGTTTATTACACTTACAGCGTTTATATTACTTTCTTCTTCTCTCACAAAATATAAATGGGAAACATTGGAAACTAATTGCCTCAAAATACTAGGTATATTTAAACCAACTAAAATCTGTTTCGCCTCTTGTTACAACTTTTTTAAAGTAATGAAAGGTTAGACACATGAGATTGGTGAAAAGTGATAAAAAAAAGTATAATCATGTTTGGCGAATGTTTTATAGAGAAAATATTTGTTAATATAATTTTTTGTAAGGTTGTACAACTGTTTGATTCATGCAGTATAACTAATCAAAACTGAGTGAGCACAAGGACAGAACGGTTTGATACACAAGCAACTGCAAACAACAAACAGACGTGGTCATGTCAACTGTCATAAACAATCCAATTTAGTAATGAAGAATTATATAGCATAAAATGTGAACATGAGATGATTTGAGAAAAACAGGAGTAAAAGAAACAGTTAATTATGTATCTTAGTAAAATAAACATGTATATTTAAGCTTGCCTGAATCTGTATTGGAAATATAAAAAAGCGCCTGGCTAGCGAATATTGAGAACATTGAGGAAGCAAAGGTAAACATTTCTGCATTATTAGATCATTACTTCTAAAAGCGATCTATGAATGGAATGTTTGCATATTAGTCTATAAACTACATCAAAGCTTATTTGTATCTCGCTCACATCCCACACTTTAAACTAAATATTAATTAATTACAAATTTAGTTTCAAAAGACTAATTATGCATGGAAAATATCTATGACAGAAGGAAATTATTGGGATAAGGAAACATATTCCCTTAACAACTCCTTTACAAAGCAACGATGAAGATAAAGTTGTAACTTGAGAGTTGATCCGACCTTTCTTTGGTTAGTTTGGACTTGTTCACAGAGTCTGCTTAGCGGAAAACCACTTTTTATTCTTGACATAAGCGGCTTCGAAGTACTTAACAAACTATGATCACAACCGCGAGCAATTATTAAACTGAACGTGGCTGATTTTGTTTTCGAAATGTTACAACGAAAACTCACAACTAAAATGTATTTAATTATATCTGTATTTTCATTTAGTTTTAAAATATGCCTACACTGGCCTAGTACAACCGACATCGCTAACATCCGAGATGTACAAATCATGGCTGCCAAGAGCAGAAGCGAAAAGAGAAAACAGGTTTTTGCGCATTCCCTAACATTTCTTAGAAGACGATAGCAAAGCGGAATACCTGCACAACACTGTTTTTGAGTTTGGTTTGTGTCTGTGATTTCATGACCATTGAATGTAGGATATTTTTGCGAAATCTCTTCTATTTCTTGGTAAAACCTCATTATGGGTGGTATTTTAACACATCTAACTACAATAGCCTTAGCTGTTAAAATATTATTCTAACGTTGGCATGTTTAAATATAACTATCTTCTTTAAATCATATATGAGACATGTATCATTATGTACTACCTTATTGTACCACCTCGTAAATCACATGTATCATCTAGAAACACCACCACTTGTATATTATACTCTCTATTTAATTGAATTTCTATAGCACAAAATTATTAAATGGCACATTTGTAATGATTATCTTTCACCTGTAGCTCACTGTCCTCAATATCTCTTGATATTTTATTTATTAAGCGAGCGAAGAGAGCGTTTCCATTTGACTCTGCCGGAAAAAATAGTAACTGTTTTTTTTTTTTTTTGTATGTCTCGCCATAACGTTCGAACGGAGGCTCGGATCGAGTTGAAATTTGTACCATCCGCAAGCTTCGTTCTCGATTGAACGCCATTAGTTTTGTTGCAAAATCGTTCAAAAAGTTAAAAAATTACATTAAAGTTAATCGAAAGTTTTTTTTTTCAAACTAAACGGTGACAAAATCTGAGGTGGCCAAATCATTTAGAATGTCCGTCCGGTCACGAATATGTTAATTTAAGGCCTTTGTAATCAGGGTAGGGTCAAAACCTTAGAAGTCCATGAAAGTTGGCTGAATGAAAGAGTTCCTTTAATACAACAGCGAAATTTTTTTTTTGGTCGGGTCATAACCTCACTATCGACTATTATATGTTGGTTTTTTGACAATAGTGTAGCCAGCACAGATAGTGCAAAATTAAATTTTGTGAATCTGTTTTCTAGATATAGTTTCTAAAAACCTTTAGCTACAACTTCAACTATAAGGACAAATAGATTTCTGAAATATCAGTAGGTTTACGATTTTTTTTGCCAGACGATACAAAAATTTAAAAAAATCATATTTGTACCGTTTGACAAAAAAATCGTACACCAACTGTATTTTCAGAAATCTATTTGTCCTTATAGTTGAAGTTGTAGCTAAAGGTGTCAAGAAACTGTATCCAGAAAACCGATTCTCAAAAATTAATTTTGCAATAACTGTGCCGGCTACACTTTTGTTAAAAAAACAACACATAATGGCCAAAAGTAAGGTTACGTCCCGCCCAAAAATTTTTTTCCCTTTTTTTTCCTGTTTTAAGTAAGACCCTCTTTCATTCAGAATACTTTTCAGCCATGTGTCTTCAACTTTCAAATTATCGGCCAGAGGTAGTACAATAGCCTTTTAATTTTGTTCCGATAAGTAGTGTAGATGGAAATTACATTATAACAAAAGTAACGTTACCATGGCAACGAAAAGTCGCACGAGGTTTCTGGCCACTATGCACTGCCACCTAGAAGTAATCAAAATACTATCAAGGAAGCAGTGTTTTATTTGTTACCAAAGAGTTTAAATAGTTTTCCCAAGGAAATGATGTCAAGAGCCTCTAGATGGCGGTGGATTTTATCCACAAAGTAAAAATTTACCCAAATACCTTGGCAATAATAAATAATAATGGAAACATGGTGCCGTAGACAGCGAACGTCGCAAATTTTAAAATTTAAAAAATGTGCAATGTGGGTCTAGCTATAACACGTGCTCGCTTATCAACGCGTCCAACTGAGCGTTTCCTAGTCTTAAAGCCGGCATTTGCTTCATTATAATTTAAATTAACAATAACAATGCGGGCCTAAATGAGCACATTTGCCTGGGCCTTAAAACTTTTACATTAAAGTTAAATAGATTAATTCATTAAATTCTGTTTTCCCCTTTAAGTACAACGATTTCATTTACTATTTACCGGGATATAAACACAATATTCAATAAATTATATTTGTGTTTTAGTCATTAAGCGAGCGAAGAGAGCGTTTCCATTTGACTCTGCCGGAAAAATAGTTACTGTTGTTTTTTTTGTTTTTTTTGTATGTCTCGCCATAATGTTCGAACGGAGGCTCGGATCGAGTTGAAATTTGTACCATCCGCAAGCTTCGTTCTCGGTTGAATGCCATTAGTTTTGTGGAAAAATCGTTCAAAAAGTTAAAAAGTTACATTAAAGTTAATAGAAAGTTTTTTTTAAAAACTAAACGGTGACAAAATCTGAGGTGGCCAAATCATTTAGAATGTCCGTCCGGTCACGAATATGATAATTTTATTTTGATCCGATAAGTAGTGTAGATGGAAATTACATTTTAACAAAAGTAACGTTACCATGGCAACGAAAAGTCGCACGAGGTGGCTGGCCACTATGCACTGCCCCCTAGAAGTAATCAAAATACTATCGAGGAAGCAGTGTATTATTTGTTATTACCAAAGAGTTAAAATAGTTTTCCTAAAGAAATGATGTCAAGGTCCTTTAGATGGCGGTGGATATTATCCACAAAGTAAAGGTTTACCCACGGGTTTACTCAAATACCTTGTCAATAATGAATAAGATTAATATTGGAAAGATGGCCCCGTGGACAGCGAACGTCGCAAATTTTAAAATTTAAAAAAATGTGCAATGTGGGTCTAGCTATAGCACGTGCTCGCTTATCAACGCGTCCAACTGAGCGTTTCCTAGTTAATAAACGGAAACACAATTCGCAAGCTTTAACATTTTTTACACATTTTGCAAGTTGTATAATAATTTTTAAATATACACGGGGACGGGAGTAACTTGAATAAGGACCAACTTACTTTTATTCAACCGCGATTGTTACTGAGGTCAAATCCCGTAGGTGGAGGTGCTAAGTATATAAATATTCAAACCGTTTGGGAGCTAGGGACAACACTAAGATCACCATTAAACACCTTATGTACCATCATTGTTGGAAGGCAATGCCAACGAACAAGCGCATGTCAATCGGAAGTCATGTTTGTTTCATATCGCGTGGTGGGACCAATGATATTTATCATCTTTATCTATGGCTATGTCCCCAGTCTCCAATACGACCGCACAGGCGCTAGCGTGCCAAATTGAAGCGCCAATCTGACCTATTCAAGATGGCAATTTGGCGTTTCAATTTATGCTTTATATTACTTTTTAAATTCGATTAAGTATTTGTCTGGATTGTTTTGATATGGTTTCAGCTTGTGCAGCATGGGAATGCACAAACAGAAACAATAAGAAGTTATTGCATATGGGAATTTAGTAATCATTTGGTGTTAATGGCTAATATGCTCACCTGTCAACCTGACAACCATCTTGAAAAATATTTGGGCTACAAATCGCTACAACCTAATTTAACATTCAAACTGACCTATTCAAGATGGCTTAGGCTTATTGTCACGCCAGTAGACAAATGACTGGGGATCTAGCCAACTGTATGTTAAATATCATTGGATGTGACACTCACAGACGTACAGTCAGGGTCATATATAAATCAAGAGGTCTAAAAGATACCTCTTTCACCGACAGCTCGTGGTCAACTCTTGGTGCCATTATTTATATTGCTCTGTGAACTGCATTATCGATCGATGGAAGTTCCCTAGACTATTTGATGTTATTAATATTATTTAGGAAGCTTTGAAAGACTCTTGGTCAACAAAAAAGTCAATATCTAGAAGGCAGTCAGAAGTAAAATACAATTTTATAAAAACAAAAGCATAAAACAAACTTTGGTGGTTTGCAAATGAGACTTGACAGCCAAGATAGAATTATTCGAAATTAATTAGAAACTAAGGCAAATATAAGAACTAAGGCATAGTCTTAATGCTATGCCTAGGCCAAGGTATCGATATATAATGCTCTCTTTACGTTCCATATTATATTTCCTCTAGGCTTGATAGTTTCTCTGGTGAATAGAGAATTTTCCTTTTACATTAGCAGCCATGTTTCTTATTTACGTCGATAATGCAGTTCACAGGGCGATATAAATAATGGCACAAAGAGTTGACCACGAGATGTCGGTGAAAGAGGTATCTTTCAGACCTCTTGATTTATATATGACTTTGGGTGTACGTATGAACAAAAAAGTGAAGCATGAGGTATATTAATAACAACACGTAATATAACATTTTTAAATAATTAATAATCATGTCCAAAGTCAATGAAAAGTGTTGATACAATTTCAACTTTTACTTTCAAGATTTGAGAACTCTCTCTCTATACTATGGTTGGAGCTTGTAGTAGCACAAATGCCGGTCAGAGAGAGAGTTCCTTATACTGTGCGGCGTATCGCGTTAATGTTCCCAGCAGCTGTTTGCAGAAAATTAAGCTAAGATTTCATCTAATTGTTTGTGGGAAATAAAACAACGAGAGTGAACTGGCAACTGGGGCTGAACTGGCAACTTGATTGCTATAATTGTCTTTATTGCATTCGAAATGACATCGTCTTCAGTTAGTGAACTGAAATGGCGTCTCGTATTATTACAAAGCTTTGAATCTACAACAACAGTACAAGAGTGCCTGATTCACACACACACACACACCACACACACACACACACACACACACACACACACGCACGCACGCAGATTAACAGAATGACCGCCGTTTAAGTTGTATGTAGATTCACTTCGGTCGCTTCGCTCCCTCGTTTAATTATTTTCTATTAAAAATATCGATCTTTGGTTGGTTATCGCTCACTCGTCGATTGCGTCGGGGCCTACAGGGTTGGCCTGGTCGCTTTGATTTTCTGTCCCCCACTAAAATCAGTTATATAACTGAGTGGGTTGACTATAAATCCAATTTATTTATTTATTACATTTTAAACGTATTTGACAACAAAAACAAAACAGAGCTCTTGGGTTCGGTAACTTAGCGCTAAATGCTCATTGCGAACAACTGCACAACAATCAAAACTTGTTGCGTGGACCAAGGAGGTATGAATAATGTATACCTCCTTGGCGTGGACAGGCAGGGAACGAGGAGTCACGAGTAGCATCTAGGAGGCAGTGCATGAATTTATATGTGCATGGCTAAAGATATTGTAAATTAAAATAGAATATAAATATTATTATTAGAAAATGTTATAACTTCATTACGGATAAATTTATATAAATATAATATACATGTTTTATTAAATAACTTGACTAGGAGACGGAGTTTTATGTATTTCTATAATGAGACCAAGATGGCAGTGTTTGTTGTGATGTATGTCGATGTGATGCTCGGAGCACGGAGGCTCGGAGGCGGAGTTTCATGTTTAAATTGTTGCCATTAGAAGTTGGATGAAAATGTCCGAAATATCGCTGATTTTTTTATTTTGTTATAAAGTATAAGTACTATTATTGTACTAACATGTATGTAAATCCATATATGTTTAGACGTTTGTCAATCTAACAATGCATATAAATAACAAATAAAACATACGATTTAGAATTAATATAATTATAATTATAACAAAAGCTGAAACTGGACTTCCCGTATCTTACACTCAATACTAATTTAGTAATTAGTACGACGACTGACAACCAATAAATTTATTTATACGGAAATTGACTTGAAACTTAGTTGATTTAAGGTGGATTTGAAGGTTATTTTATTTTAGGTGCACGTTCCGGTAATTATTGATTTGCTACTTTAACTTCTAGCACACAGTTTGTAACTATTTCTACAAAGAATTTGTTTATTAAAATAATAATATCATATTACCAGCTACGTATAATACGCCTATCTTCCAATGTCAACTAATCAAATTAACAGCCAAGAATGTTACTTATTAGTTATATTTAAATTAACTATGATCAATTATTTTAATAGTTAATAACAATAAAACATAATAATACATCAATTGATAAATTATTAATATGTTCAGTAAGCAGATTCACAAAGGGTATCTTATACAAATACAAGTCTCTTGTGACATTTCCATTGTGTTGCCCGACATTAATGTATTATATTATTTGTACAATTACATATTTAAGTAGGCCTAATTAAAATTATTTCCTCACAAATCCTCACGCATTCAGAATTACGTATTATTTATTTATGTTTCACATCAAGTTTATAAAGTCTGACTGCTACACGAAATTACTTTTAGATAATGCTTCTATTTTGTGTATAATCCAAGTATAGACCTAAATTATTGGTTTTTCTTGTTGTATACATAGGGCTAGACAATTTTATAATACATTTTTTCCGCCTCAAATTTTAATAATTAATGCCAACATTATTGTCATTATTATAAACCCGATATAATGTTTTTATCTAGTGTATTTGTTGCATATCATTGAAATTATTAATAATTAATGCTAAGTTCGCTCACAAAATAACCCATATCAGTAAGAAAGAAAATAATAAATAACAATTCTTATTAACAATTTGAGTCGTAAACGCATGTTATGTTCTGCAGTTTTATGTTTCAAATTACCCGCTCATGGGCAAAGACTCTCATAAGCCAGCTAACGCGCTCTGCTACTTATAGGTGCAGTATCCGAGTGGTGAAGGCGTGCGGGAGTGGAGGAAGGTATCTCGTGTTCGAGTCCGGCTCATGACGATAAAATTTATTCCTGTATAACATGTTCTGTCTACTACCATGTACTTGTTCTTCCATACACTGTCAATAATAATATGATCTTAATTGTACCTCTTAATTAAATGCAATTTTTTTTTTAATTCGTTTACAAATTGGGTTATTTGCGTGGCTACCAGATGGCGCCAGCGTAGTGCCTTTTTAGTTTTTAATGCTGGGCGCGTGCTGGGCGCGTGCCGTCGAGGCCGTGCTGTCCCGGTACCACCGATACTTAATGGCCCGGCGCCGCGAACGAGGTACCGGCCCGATGCCGCGGACGACGTACGTGCCCGGTACCGTGAACGCCGCACTGGTTCGGTACCGCGGACGACGTACGTGCCCGGTACCGCGAACGCCGCACCGGTTCGGTACCGCGGACGACGTGCGTGCCCTGTGCCGCGGACGACGTACCGGGCCGGTGCCGCGGACGACGTACCGGCCCTGACGTTCCGCCCCGGTGCCGCGAACCCCATACAGACGGGACCTAAGGCCACACCGGACCGGCACCGCTGGCAATGGAAGTTGGTAGGACACTTTTTTACTGGCCCAGTACCATGTACACGGTACCTGCCCAGTACTGCTTGAGCCGGAAAATACGATACTGTCCTGGTACTGGGCACAGTTTTTGTGTTTGCTGGGTCCTTGCACCTCCTAGTAGCCAGGGTACCCAGCACCCTGGCCTCGCCGGGGTCTGCCCTAGCCAGGGCGCGCCTCACCAGCCTGGTCAGCACCCCTCCCTCACACTCACCCTTGTCACTGAGCATCTTGCGGAGCTGTGCGAGAAACTCCTCCTTGCACCTCCTAGTAGCCAGGGTACCCAGCACCCTGGCCTCGCCGGGGTCTGCCCTAGCCAGGGCGCGTCTCACCAGCCTGGTCAGCACCCCTCCCTCACCCTGGGCGAGACTCATCTGTGACATGAGGGCGGTCAGCTGGTCGGGACCTCCACTGAGGTTCCACTTTGTGCTGCCCAAGCTGTAACACGAGACAGACAAATACAGATTAATAAACAGTATTATTATATATATATTTTATATCCGTTCCCATTTCCAATCCAACGGTCAAGTTGGGGGGAGCGTCAGCTCCATTCCAGTCATTACTACGTAACATCCCGAGTAAACTTGCAACGGGCAGGCTAGACCTTGCGTGGCTCGGTGTTATTGCTTGCAACACCGAGTTAGTTATCTACTGTGGAATTCTCCGACAGATAACAGAGTACGCAACGCGCACTTCTACGTTCGTCAACTCCACCAAACTGTTTGGCTACTTGCTTGCAATTGCATGAAAGTTATTATTCTTAATGTGTGACAATAAATTATTTATAACTAGGAAAACGCTAAAGTCCCGCCGCGTTGTTGGATGGGCGTAATTGGTGTATTGAGCTGCCATGTGTTATGCGGATTTTCTGTTGTTCTGTGAAAAAATCATTACTGTTGAAGAGTTTTTTAAAAATTAATTTAAATTAAATAAAAAGTGAACTTTAATTTTTAATTTTTTTAGTTAATCGAAATTTAAAAAAAGAAAAAAATCGTAAAATTGCGATTTTCATAGGAAATAATTATTCGATTGCGCTCAAATTTCACACGAATATATTAATTCATAAAATTAAGGTTCTGTGAAAAAATCATTACAATCGGATACATCATGTAGGTGTTATAAGTCAAAGAATTGTTTTAAAAAAGAAAAAACCCGTAAAATTTCGATTTTCATGAGAAATTATTTTTTAATTGCGCTCAAATTTCACACGAAAATCTTAATTCATAAAATTATGGTTCTGTGAAAAAATCATAATCGGATAAAGCACGTAGGTGTTAAGTAGAATAAATTTTTCAAAAATCGAAAAAAATCGTAACGTGGCAGTTCTAAGTTCAGAGATTTTGAAGGCCTCCATAAAATTTTATCGCAATTGGACTATCGGTTTAGCCGGAATCGTGCGGACAAACACACAAAAATACAAAAAATACAAAAAAAAGAAAAAAAAAACAAACAAAAACATTCCGGATTTTTTTCTCCAGTGTAGTGAAATGGAATCTTCGCTTCGCTCGCTACGCCCATCCAAAAATTATAACACTGACCCATATGACTTGGTAAAGCATTCATATCAAAATAAAGTTTGGAAATTTGCACGACGGCCATACGATTGAAGTTCAATGCGACAAGCTACCTTCAAGACTATAACGAAAACCACAATTCCCTCAAAACTTAAGTGACACGAATTAAAGTAGTACGTAGAATATCCCTGCAGAACATTCATGTTTATTTCGAACAAGACATCAAGTTCAATGAACTCATTGAAGTGTAATATTATTCGTATATGCTTCTTATTTTGGTTGGTGCATGATATTAAATTCACCATGACCCTCAAAGAGCGCATTTATTTCAGCAACCTGACTGCAAGTACTGTTGTTATCATCTCGAGTAATTGTAATACTAGTTTTGATAGCAGAGCAAGGTCGAGTGAGTGACCGAGACTAGATGGAACTCGAACTGCTGTGTGGTATCACCAAGACGGGAGCAAGAGAACTTTACCTCATTTCATCCACGTGTATTTGTAGCCTTGGCACCTTGGATTTACGCGCTCTAGAAAAGTTATTTTGTACATAACATTTTACATAACATTATTAATATTACCAAACAATCGAAATTTAGTACAAATTACAGTTAATGCATTTTGATAACTGATGAAATATAATTATAATAAAAATCTACATTTTGGTATGCAAAATGGTCGTGATTGACAGGTTGTATAGGATGTAACTGTCTGGAATATTACAACACCTCAAAAAACGTATATGAAAACCTTTATTTCTATATGGATTCTGGCTAAATGTGTAAACTTTTTCTTTCAAAAGGTACAAAAGGTATAAATATTTATTCGATTCTACCCAATAACGTGTCAGATCTAAGTTCAGAGATTTCGAAGGTCCCCTCCAATTTTCATCAATATCGCATTTGCTGTTTGCCCGGTAGAGAGCAAACAAACAAACAGACAAAACAAACAAAAAAATACAAAACACCCTTGATATTTTTGTTGGGGTAACGTAAGTGAAATTGAAGTCTTCGCTTCGCTCATCCAAAAAAGTAATGAGATCCCACGTATACTACGGACGTGTCTGAACTCTCATTCTCAGTCTCATTCTCATTCTCAGTCTCGGTCTCGGTCCCATTACTAGAAGTGTAACTTTCGGTCGTTTCTTGATGGGAGTATCAACATCAAAACAAACAGACGAACAGCCGTGGAGTTGACACATGCAGGTGGCCGACTGATTGCGATCTTAACAGTACTTTAAAGTGTTTACATAACGTTTCCATATCAAATTTGACTGTACTATTAATTACTACACTATAAATTACATTTAATAATTTATTTGGTTACTCAACGTGATTTGGAAGTGTTTTATTCGATCGCCTTCCCAGGCCGCCATTTATTAGAAATAGAATGAAACGAGTGTGGTTATTTCGTTACTTGGTTTCATTCCCGTTCTCAGTCTCGATCTGGACCCTTCGTACATTGTTTCTGACGTCACCGATGATCGATGACGTAAAATTGAGAATAAGACCAAGAATAGCCACGTTTTTTAAGCAATCAGATACGTCCTAAAATGTACATTAGACAGAAATATTTTTTAAAAAAGCTCATCCATCAATGCGTCTGTAAAAATAACAAGAGGTCGCTGGCGCGACCTCTTGCAGTGCCTTCCCACGCCGGTCTTTTCCGCCTCATGTACCTACCTATCTGGTAAAATAACGCTTGTTGTTTCCAAAGAAATAGGAGTAATTTAACTAATTTTTTCTCAAATGAACTTGAACAAAATACGAATGAAACAAAAAACTGTACACCCTCAAAATATCAGTGCGGTAAAATATAACAACTTTGTCAGGAACACTTTATGAAAACAAAAGTATGCTGCTAGCTGATACGATTACCCAAATAAAACATATTGTGAATTCATTTCATAACACGATTAATACATCCTTGGGTTCAGATTTTTCTCTGTTAATGGCCTCCTGCCATTTACTGTAGGGCGCGATCAATTATAAAGGCATACATATTATAATGAACTTGGAACTTTAACCGACAGTAAACATTTGCTTTTCAGTAGGCCTACTTTTGAAAAATGTGAAAATGATTTATTAAAAATTAATGAAACATTTCTAGAAAAATGTCATATACTCATTCATAAGACATTGTGAAAGCAACAACAATTGCTTATTTGTATTGTGACTGCTTAATCACCAGACTTAATATTATGTTAGTACAAGTTATAAAACATAATTTTTATTAAATCTTCTCGGGTAAATATCTTATTCGAGAGAGATATACAATGAATACAAGTTAATCGATTCAATACAACGATGAAGCCAATGAACCCAAACCACTGATAAACCATTGATAGGCAAACCGGTAGCCCTCATTTGTGAAAACGACATTGTCTTGGGTTTAACCTAAGTAGCTATATGCGCACAAAACAGTGGAATAACAAGTATGCATCCACAATATTTAAAAAAAAAAAAAAAAACTACAGTCAGGATTGCCGGTCTCGACGGGATCCGAACCGGGACCTCCCGAATCAGAGTCCAGCGCTTAGCGCTCGAGCCAACACTGTCGGTGAAATTTAGGGCATATAGCTCATCATGTATACAATTCCAAGGGTGAACTTCGCACAACGCACTAAAGAGACACCAGGCAAGGTAATAAGCCCCGCGAGCTATATGCCCCAAACTGACATGAGCCTGCAGCCTTGCACCAACTATATGAAATCAACTTCAAATTATATTTAATTATAACTTAGCGGATACTGGTATAGCTTTAAGAAACACCCCACATTAATAACAGAAACCATAACACGGATCAAAAGCAAACAATATAGGTTGCTTACCAACAAACGAACCAAATTACTAGAAATACATTACATTGAGTGGCCGCTGGCAGTTCACTTCACGAACGACGACAATCCCGAAATATTTGCAAATGGTTTCACGTATTTCACCAATCAACTTCAAGTAATTGAATTCAAACCAGAAGTCAGCTAGAAATCACGCGAAAACTCCAACACACAGTCATGCACTCACTATAATATTATGGAACCGACTGCACTCGGGACGAAGAAAAAATGAATGCCTCTCAATTTGTTTTATAAACACTTCGGAATTGATTTGTTTAGAGATAAGTGGCTACTGAAACTATCCAGATGTATTTCCATGTGCAGACGCCACACACACATACACAGCCGACACTCTCCCCCCCCCCCCATCCTCAACATCATCGTTGCACTTGACAATAATATTCACATGGAGTCTCTTCGTATTTTACTTTCCGCTGTAAATAGAATTGTGGAAAAGCAGGTTACAATATAATATTGTTTTTACGAGAAAAATATATTCCAAAAGAATATGCTCTTCTCTTATTAGGCAGGTAACTTGAATCGACGCGCTGTTTGGTCACCCCTATATTCGTATTCTTCCAAAAACAATTATCACGTTTAATAAATCCGACATTTGTATAGTTTATATGGTTTGACTCCTAATTTTATAACGACACATTGGAAGAAGATGTGAGTTGAAAAACCAAGACGATGAACTCATAAAAATAAATTTACTGTTATCACAAGTAAAATTACGCCTTAACGTTTCAAAACCAATAACATTGCAAATAACAGGCTATTATAACACACTATCACTCTACCTTCTTGCTAATATTCAATAATATAGGAGATTATTTTATATCCAAAATATATACATGCTTAATAGTAGCGCCACAAAAATCATACTAGGAATAATAATATGACTTTTCTTTTCAACCAATAACATTGCAAATTTAAACACAGATTTATTACAGAAGTGAAAACCTCCATGCTAAATCTCGTTGTTAAATGTTTCAACCTTCTACTTCAAATAAATTAATTTGTCTTTCCACGCTGAAAAATCTCAAATCACTCCACTCACAGCGTCTATCAACGTCGAAATATATTTAAAAATTCACGTATGTTTGTATATTTTAAGTGAATATTTTAATCTCATACATGAATAAACATCAATACATAAATCAAAGGTGTTGATCTTTATTTAGTTATATTTAACGTGGTCAACCTACTTGAGATTCACCTTCTCTTCATCTTCTCTCTTCTGAGGAGTGATGCATGGTTCTTTTGGGATCATGCATGTGAAGTTTCGTTTACATCGGTTAATATCTTCTACCTCAAATAAATACGTAGGTCTTGACGCGCGCTAAATGTACACGGATCTGACTAATTTCTGTCACACACGTGCTCGCAACTGATGACGTCATGAAAATTTATTTGGTAGTATTCTATTCACAAACAATCGAGGCAGGTCGAGTTTGAGTTTCGTTGCGATAACTCAAAATTGATAGCAGACTTTTGATGAAAAACTATCAAGATGTGTAAAATGTCAAAATTTTACGGCTGACTAAACTTGCATTTAGGAACACTTACGCCCCTCAAAACAGTATGAAATTTTAATGGGTGATGCAGTGTACTTTTGAAATAATGCCTGTAAAGTTTCGTTTACATTGGCTAATATCTTCTACCTTAAATAAATGTGGAGGTCCTGACGCGCGCCAAATGTCCACGGATACATACATACATCTATAAACTTGTAGCAAACCTATAAGGCCGCTCCCTAGAGTCGCGCCCTAAAAACAGTAGATTACCATTATTGTCGTGCGCTTTAATATACAAATTCCAATAAGGACCATAACTAACACCTCAACAACTGTCCCCTACCTCCCCGACGGCGACGACAATGACAACACGGACGGATGACAGTCGAAGACGACCTCGACGTGGGGGAACCCCTGCCCTCTCCATACGCTTGTGGCTGGTTCTGACCAGCACAGGCCTGTCCACCCCTTGTCCCCCCGCGTCTTCCCTTACGTTCCTCCCCTTGGAAAGAAGTATACATGGTGGTAACTCACACCACACTTATAGAAATTGTTTGATCTTGGAGGCGCGAATAATCTTAGCTGTTAAAGCGCCCTAAAACTACTAATACTAATAAGAATGTATCTTTTAAAATTTTCTTACAAACATGGATTTAGATTGTTGCACATCAAGTCAAATCTTCGGAAATTATTTTTCGTTTTTTAGGACAAGCCAATGAACCTCCTATTTCAAAACAAAATGTTTATTTGAAAATCGCATTTAAAAATCGAAGCGCGTAACAAATCCTAAGTCAACACTTTAAAAAAATAGTTTTTGGGGAAATGAAATAAATATTTTTCGGGGGTAAGCGAAGCGATTTAATTGAAAATTAATACGTGCCGCACATTAGCATTGTCCCAAAGTTAGTTACAAAAAATCTCAGGGGTTTCCTTGTTCTACAATAGGGGATCTGATGATACCGGTCCCACTGGCTCAATCTCTTGCATTCAAGTTAAAAAAAAAACTTTCAGTATGCCTTGCCGAAGAAGGCGGGATTCGAACCATGGACCTTCCCCACTAGAATCTAGCATGCTACCCACGAGCTATACCTGACTGTGTAAGAGACAGAGTTTGCCCTGTACCGCGGAAGTGACGTGAGGCGAATACCCCAACCCCATCCCCTCTCTGATCAGATCACGTGACATCTGAGCTTGGAAACCTGCTTCGACCGACACACCAATGACTCGTTTCCACTCTGTGCATATCCACTGACGAGGTAAGTTCATATTAATCTATTCAGTAGATATTGTTACGTGTTTACATAATTTTTTCATTTGTAATATCATAAATATAAGTCACATCTAAGTTCTAGAACATTACTTGGCCATGTTGACTTTTCAAATTTGTTTCGTTTAGCAATTCGTTTTAGTGGGATCGTCATATAAATGCACTTCCTTTTAGCCTTCACCCTCATTTTTTCTATTTTCTTTCTTTTAACACATTGTTCTTCATATTCTTAGCATACAATTATTTGAATGTTTAAAAATTGGCTAATAAGGTAGACCGGTATCTTCGGGTATAAACACGAACTACTTCACAACATAGGTACCTAGTTTCCGTGTATTTAATGGTAGAAATATGTATGAACCGAATGAACAAATAAATTGGAATTAACCACAGTTATGCGTGAACTTTATGAACACATCAAAATTTACGCGATACGGCTTACGTGTAAGATTAGGTAGGTCCTGAAATGGCGTGTGGATTTGGTGGTGAGTTGTTGACTTTGAAAGTGCATTATATTATAATATAAAGAGTTCATTCTCATACTTCCACTTTTCATACTTTCATTTGTTCGTGTTTATCCGGCGATACCGTCTCCTCGATAATTACCGCTTTATAATATTGATAAGTTACTGTTAATGTGCCTCCCTGTTACGTACGATGGCATTGTGTGGTTCGTGCAGCACTAGGGGTAAAGTCAGTGGCGTAAACTCATAATCGCCCCCCCCCCCCCCAAGGATTATTTTCAGTACAAAATTTAGCTCGGGTGTTTTTTGGTTTTTTTGTTAGTTTGTTTGTTTTTGTTTTTCTGTTTGTTCGCTCTCTACCGGGAAAACGGCATATTCGATCTTGATGAAATTGGAGGAGACCTTCAAAATCTCTGAACTTAGACCTTCCACGTTTTTGGGTACAAAAGAAGAAATATTTCTCATGAATATCGTACTTTTTCGATTTTTTTAAAATTAATAGTGCGATATTTTCGTGACATTTAGGTCGATTCTGACCAAACGGGTGGGGCTACAACCAGGGGGCGAAGGAACGAGGGGGGATGGGGGGCAAACTCCCCCCCCCCACTTGTTGGCTTGACCCCCCCAGTGGGGGGGGGGGTCAAGCCAGGTATGGTTGCCATTTGCTAACTTATAGTTTGTTGGGCGTTTTTTTTAGGATTTTTAATAAAGTCGGGCTTGCAAACAAAAAGAAAGGTTTTTGTTAACATTTTTTAGAGTAAGAGACGTGATTTGCGAGACTAGACTAGCCATCTGATTTTAGACTAATATTCATTATTGTGTGCAGTGTTTTCACTCCAAAGCAGACTGTCGACCGATTTCAGTCAGGTAATCAATCTTCAATGCAATATTAGCTTCAAAATGTAACCCTTATTAATAATTAAAATTCGCCTGAAAACGTGTTTTAGGCCACTTATCAAGGGCACCTTTAAAATAAATCTCGCCTACGGCGAAAAGCCTCCGGCGGCTGGGGCTTCGCCCCAGACCTCGGTTTGCCCACCTAACCTCGTAGTCAACTTTAGTGTGACCCCCCCACTAAAAAAAATAGTTCCTACGCCACTGGCTACAACTTTTTCAAGATCGGATATGCCGTTTGCCCGGTAGAGAGCGAACGACCCCCAAAAAAATTTTGCTCGAGTGTTTTTTTTCTCTCTCTCTCTCTCTCATTCTCATTCTCATTGTACATTAACGACATTTCAAATTCACTCATTTATTGCTATCACCACCTATACGCAGACGATCTGCAAATTTATATACATGTCTCTCCCTCACTAATTAATCAAGCAATTGAAATGATAAACAAAGACCTGCAATCTCTTGCTTTGTGGGCAGCTAAAAACGTTTTGCAAATAAACCCCAATAAGTCACAAATCATTATTTTAGGCTACCACAAACTTTTAGCAAAATTAGACCACTCGACAATCGACAACGTTTCTTTAAACGGTACAACAATACCCTTTCAACAACGAGTCAGAAACCTAGGACTTATTATGACTAATGACCTGACTTGGACGGAACATGTCAAACACGTTTGTAAAAAAACGTATGCTGCACTACACTCATTAAACAGACTAAAAAACTTCTTTCCGACTAAACTAAAAACAATGCTCGTACAATCTCTTATTATTCCCCATTTCGATTACTGCGACGTTGTTTACAATGACTTGACCGAGGACCTGGCTATTCGTCTCCAAAGGGCACAAAATTCCTGTGTCCGATTTATATTAGGAATAAGAAAATCTGACCATATATAGGTGGGACCAGATAAGCTGTCGCACGTCAAGGTCAAGCGAGAGCAAGGACGCCAACGTTGACAATTTACACACAATGGGCATTAGGCCGGTGTCACACTATCCCGTTCTGACGGTCCCGCGAAAGCGGATGCGCTTTTGCGGGATGGTGACGGTACATGGTTTTAAATGCGACGTGTCACACCTGTCCGTTTCTAACGCACTACCGCAACATGCTGCCGCGAAACGGGATGAACGGACAGCGGGATGTGAGCGACAACACACGCAGTTAAATGCAAGGTGTCACACTGTCCCGTTGAAACGGACCGTTTTCAAGTTTTTTCAATTGTTTTCCACCACCTTTTCCATGAGTAGTCGACTCACCACGTTCACTACTCGAGGAGAACTGACCAGTTTATGTCCTGCTAAAACGCAATTAACCGGATTGGTGTGACATGGTAGAGGCCATCCCGCAAAAGCGCATCCGCTTTCGCGGGACCGTCAGAACGGGATAGTGTGACACCGGCCTTAGGTAGGGCCTACCGTATTTGGTCATGTTATCGTGATACGTTATCACATAAATCAACATTTTATAAGCTGTGAATAAAGTAGTTCGTCCCACAGAGTCAGTATTTTAGCGAAATAATGATTTTAAGTAATCTCGAATTTTTTGCCTTGTTGGTAATGGTGTGTCCAAAGTTCCAGCTGTTTATAATGCCAACCTCGCCAGATGTGATGTCAATGTTTAGGAGCATCAAAATGTCTTGATTTTATTCGTACACTTCATAAATACTTTATTTTTAGGATATATTGGGCAGGCCTTGGCTTAAAAAAATAGTCGTGTTTTTCTCCGAAAGCAGTTTTAGAGACCGTTATTTTATTTTATTTTTGCCGATCCTGTGGCCATAGTGCGTGGACGACAGTGCTGCGATCCCTCGGCGAGAGACAGCTTATCTGGTCCACACTATAACCCCGGGTTTTAAGACGCTTGGTTGGGCTAGATTAAAGGATCGTAGAAACCTTCACTCCGTATGCCTAGTTCACAAACTACTTTCAACATCGTCACCGTCTTATCTCGCCTCTAACTTTCAATTCCTTCACTCAAACCACATGTCTAATACCAGGTCTAGGTCCGGTACTCGTTCAAAATCCACGCTATTCGAACTTGGAATGCTCTTCCGTCTGAAATCAGAGACAAATTTATAAATATAACTTCTATGCTTTTAAAAGTGCCACTACTTCCTATTATTCAAATTCTTTAAATACTAATGATAACTGTACAAACAATAAGTAATATCAAAACACCCAAACAACCCAAACAATGAAAATAAATTACGTATTAATATGCTCGGTTACCTGTGTTACTCTATTTACTTTACGAGGACGCCTTCTTTGTTACTGTAATGAAACTGTATGAAAGCGATGGATGAATGCGGAGAATGAAATGATAGCTAAATTGTGTAAATTGTTTATCATAATTTCAAATGTTTATGTTTTCAGTTAATTATGTGTAATTTTCATCAGGCCAATTACTTTGTGTTCAAATTATCTATAATTTTCATTAGGCCTTCATTATCATTATCATTTGTATTATTATTACTAGTATTAGGTTGGATGGAAGATAAGGCTTCACTAGCCTTAATCCCGCCTTACAATAAAGACCTTTCTCTCTCTCTCTCTCTCTCTCTCTCTCTCTCTCTCTCTCTCTCTCTCTCTCTCTCTCTCTCTCTCTCTCTTTTTTTTTTTCATTAGGCCTTCATTATCATTATCATTTGTATTATTATTATTAGTAGTATTAGGTTGGATGGAAGATAAGGCTTCACTAGCCTTAATCCCGCCTTACAATAAAGACCTTTATCTCTCTCTTCTCTCTCTCTCTCTCTGTTTGTTCGCTCTTTACCGGGCAAACGGCATATCCGATCTTGATGAAAATTGGAGGGGACCTTCGAAATCTCTGAACGAAGACCTGCCACGATTTTGGGTACAATCGAAGAAATATTTCTTATGAATATCGTACTTTTACAATTTTTTCCGATTTTTAGTGCGATATTTTCTTGACATTTGGGCCGATTCTGACCAAACGGGTGGGGCTACAACGTTCATATTTCACATGAACATTAAGGTAAAGATGATGTATTGCTTTTGGAAAGAAAAAATTGAAAAGGTTAGCCAGAATCCATAGAATAAAGGTTTTAATATTAGTTTTTTAAAGTTTATAATAACAATTTACAGGTAACAAAAGAAACTTGACAACAATCACCAACAATGCGTTCAAAAGGCACTTGATAAGTTAATAGATCCCACGCAAACTAAAAACTTACATAAAAGCTCATCCATCAACGCGACGGGACTTTAGCGTTTTCCAAGTAGTCTCAATTTTTCACCAATAAAATTGAATCTTTGGAATTTGATTCTTTGTTTGTTTGTTTGTTTGTTTGCAAACCAGGTTACGTATTATTCTAAACTACAAGTACTACAAAAAGCAAGGGTACTGATTATTGTGGGTGGGGGGTTAACAGGGCCTTTTTGTTTTAAATCGCCAGGGACGATTTTTTTCCAACAAAAAACTACTGATTATTGGGGTTTGGTGGGGGACGCTCTTCATTAACTCAGGACGAAAATCAATACAATATTACTACGCCGCTTCGCGAACGCTTTCTTTAGTCGCGTTGATGGATGAGCTTTTTTGCAAGTTTTTAGTTAGCGTGGGATCTCTTCAGTTTTGCAAGTGCTTTTTGAACGCATTGTAGGTGATTGTTGTCAAGTTTCTATTGTTACTTGTTGATTGTTATTATATACCTCACAAAACTTATATTAAAACCTTTATTTATAAGGTTTCTGGCAAACTTTTTCAACTTTTTCTTTCAAAAAGCAATACATCACCATTACCTTAATGTCCATGAAAAATATGAACGATATAGAATCGGCCCAAATGTCACGAAAATATCGAATTAAAATTTGGGAAAAAACGTAAAATTACGATTTCTCTGAGAAATATTTCTTCGATTGCACACAGAAACGTGGCAGGTCCAATGTTCAGAGATTTCAAAGGTCCCCTCCAATTTTCATCACGATCGCATATGCCGTTTGCCCGGTAGAGCGCCACGCCAAACAATAAAAACCAAACATGGTCTCCGATTAGAAGGCATAGGTACATAATGTTCTTTTGGATGTCCCGAAGTTTAGTAGTGTGGGTCACAGTACACAGACAAGCCTGTCTATATACTGTGGGTGGGTGGGGCTTGCCTTATCTGCTTTATACATAAGTACTCGACACCTCCAAGACAAGCCTGTCTATAATATACTGTGGGTGGGTGGGGCTTGCCTTATTTGCTTTATACATAAATACTCGACACCACCACCAACAACTAGATTTCAACGCTGAAACTACCCGAGCTTCTTCTAAACAGTCATTCAAATAAACCAAAAAAAAATTGATTTAATAAATGTAGCCTTTTTGCCGTTTTTTGTAATCTCACAGCGAAAAGCAATTAATTTTAGTGTGTCTTTAGTATTATGCTAGTTAATCCTTTGTACTTTATCGGCCTGTCACAATATCTAACGATATCAGTCAATAACTCTTTGCTTTGAAATGTGCCTTTATTGCCGTTTTTTGTCTCCAAAAGGTAAATTCTGCCAATTACGATTTCCACGTTACCTTCATAGAAATAAGGAGAAATTTACGAATGATTTGAGTCCCCTTTCAGCTTGTTCGACTGATCGAAAAAATAAAAACGCTCATACAACGTGTCACTGGGCGGCCCCCAGTCCGCCACCGTGCCAGTGGTGGAATATGGTAATTTCATCTTGGCACCATCGATTCAATCAATCAATAAGGTCTAATAAGTAACTGTGCCAAGTGGCTTGCTTCTAGAATGAAATGCAAGGTTGAATCTTCTAACCCCATCTATTTTTATTGAGAATGAACATTTTTCTGAATCTGAATCTGAACCTTTAAAGCGTTACAACTAGGGGGATATCCTACGTAACCTATGTACCGGTACGAGAAACAAAAAATTATGGTTTATTGAATTGTTCAAATTTTCAAAGGAGTCATTAAATGTTTACTTATTCTACCACTAACGACTGGCAGCGGCCCACACCATTCTGTTCAAACAATGCCAAAGCCAGACTGCCGTACGTAGAATCTTATTTGTAATTTTAGACCCTGGATACATTTCTTAATATGTTGACGTTACTGTATTTACGCAAATATAAGCCGTAGTTATATTTAAAAATTAAAAAGTAAGGTGCCACCATTGTACGCAGACATTTACCCTACAATTAGTATTTAATACACTTCAAAATTTTGAGAAGTCAAAACAGAGATGCAGCCATTACTCGAAGGCGGCCTGTAATATTAGTATTTTCAGTACCGGTACACAAGGTACTAATTTCCATTTTATGTTGCTCTCACTCTCTCTTCAATTAAAAAAAAAACGTGCCAGGCATGTTTAGCAAGGCTACTCGTGTCGATAGTAAAGTACGGCCACAATACCTACCGATATGTCGTGTTTCACTAGATCAATCAGCGCAGGCATCGCGTTCTGAGCGAGAACCATGTCACGTGCCTCGGGTCCGTTTGCAACCACGTTAGCGAGCAACCTCACGGCCTTATCAGACACGTGAATGAACGGGGATGATAGATACGCGCATTGATTAAAGAAAGCCTTCTTTAATCAATGATACGCGGTACGCCACAAGCTTGCGGTACAGCTGACTTCGGGTCGCCGCGTCCAGGTCAACGTGGCGGCGAAGCTGATTAAGGGTCGTCGCGTCCAGGTCTAAGTAGCGGCGGGGCAGCTGACTAAGGAAAGTCGCGTCCAGGTCTACGATGCTGTCCGGCATGACTACGGGTCGTCTCCAGGTCTACATTGCGGTGCGTTGAGAGTTGGTTGTCTACGCGTGCCCTGCGTAACTTCTCTACAACCTGGCTTCGTCTGCGACGCATCTCGTCAGCGTTCTTCCCGTTGTTCTTGAACGATGACAAGCGAGAGGCCTTGGAGATGTCATTCTCTTCGGTCGACATCGTCGAAGCGTTTTACTAAAATTTCTGTAAAAGTTCAGAATTATAAGCTTCATGGGCGTCCACAGGAATTATCGTAAGGAGGGTAACTAACATTAGGGGCGAAAATTGTTGCGAGTTATTTTATCCTCAAGACGTGTTTTACAGCAATATGAGGTATTATTTTGAAATGTAACATGAAGTTACCTAGACGTTAAAAATAAATATATTGTTGGCATTTTTTAAATTCAGATAATTTTGCTTTGAGTTTGAAAATATTTCCAATTTTAGTTTCAATATGCACATTTTGAAAATAAAAAGTCGCAATGTTTTATCTTCAAGGCGGATTTTACAGAGATTTGATGGGAAGATGGAAGTGCCCATGACGTAAATAACTGTTATCTATTGACTTTATTTTGACTGGACTTTACTTTGCATTAAAACATTGTTTCTCGTCACATTGCAAGGGGAGGCAACTGCCCCCCTTGTGGACGCCCATGATAAGCTTGGGCCTAGCGTAAGGGTTAGATTCTTCCGACTTTACGGGATATCAGTTAGGTGCCTAGGTAGGTAGGTAGGTAGGTAGGTAGGTATCTTTCGAGTGAGAGAAGGTTTATTTATGTTTGAAAAAAACAATTTGAATATCCACAGAATGAAAATGTTCAACTAATGTAGGACACCACTCAATGCATAAAACGTGTTTACTGATTGCTATAGAACACTGCAACAGTAAGACATTGTGTTCTATGTGTAAGCTGTTTAGCTTCATTTTTATTTTTTTATTTAACATCTATCCAATTTAGTTAAAAACTGATTTACAAAGGAGGACAACTAAAAAAATTATTATTAAATTAAATAAACTAAACCATTGGACATTTTTTACGTCGAGACCAATGAGAAACGTACATAGCAATCGTGTACACGATACGATATAACTTCAATGAAAAGCCATGCTAAATTATAGTTGGATGAGCGAAGCAAAGCCTTCAATTTCACTGGCCCCCAAAAAAATTTAGCTCGGGTGTTTTTTTTTGTTTTGAATCTTTTCTTCTTCTTTTTGAAAATCTTGATGAAAATTGGAGGGGACCTTCAAAATGTCTAAACTTTGACCTGTCACGTTTTTGGGTACAATCGAAGAAATATTTCTAATGAATATCGTTCATTTACGATTTTTTCCGATTTTTGTGCTATATTTTCGTTGACATTTGGGCCGATTCTGACCAAACGGGTGGGGATACAACGTTCATATTTTACATGGACATTAAGGCTGGTTGTGGTGATGTAGTACCATTTGTAAGAAAAAGTTGAAACAGTTAGCAGAATCCATAGAAATAAAGGTTTTAACATAAGTTTTTTGTGGTGTAAAATAACAATTAACAAGGTAACAATAGAAACTTGACAACAATCACCTTCAATGCGTTCAAAAGGCACTTGCAAAAGTAAAGAGATCCCACGCAAACTAAAAACTTACAAAAAAGCTCATCCATCAACGCGACTAAAAAAAGCGTTCGCGAAGCGGCCTAGTATCTGCAACGGTCATCTGTTCATTTGCATTGATTGGCTACAGGCGACCCGGCAACTCCACGAAAATCATTGTTTTCAATACCGTTATACTCGATTTCGAGTATAATACTATAATAGACTCGAAATTTCGGGTACTCGCACACCCTTACTAAATATTTTACATTGTGTCAATAGTTGTGAGATTAATGCATTTAAACGAAATTTTCGATTTAAAAAGATCAACTATTTAATGCTATTTGTATGGATAATTAGAGTCTGACTGGAAAACACAACAGGCAGCCCGAGCACTGGGTGTATGTACTGAAATACCTATGCCTTCACAGACAAGAACAACACTATAGTATTTTCAAATGACACCTTAGTCAGGAAAAACCGCTTGGCCGTTTTCCGTGTCCACGAGTGTACATGTATAACGCCCAGAAATGGTGAATTGCCTAAGGTAAGGTGACTCAAGAAGTTTGTCTAATCCTATAGTAGCCTACTACAGAGCATTCGCACAAATGAAGTTGAAGTTGAAGTCAGAACCAGCCATAAGCAAGAAGGGGGCAAGGGGCCGGGGTCGAGTCGGGGGGGGGGGGCTGTGGTTTGTGAATCAGGCCGGGCTCAGGCAAAGAACAGAGGGCAGGGGTTGGTGGTTCCCCACGTCGTGGTCGTGGTCGTCGTCGTCGTCGCCGGGGAGGTTGTCAAGGGGAAGGGGAAAGTTCCCCGACGACGACCGCCAGAGCTCGCCTCTAGATTCGGAGAGAATTGGCTAAATGAGCCATCAAATAAAAAAAATACGATGCAATATAGGGATGCCTAGGCTAGGGACTACGGCTGGTTAGCTAGGCTTACCTGAAGAAGAAGAAGAGGCTAAAAACCTATCTAGGGCCTGACGCCTCGGTGGCTCGGTGATGTCATTGGCATGTCAAGAGGCAAGACGCATTTGTTTGTAGACAATAGGCATCCATAGCATTACTCTTTATTTCATTTCATAATCATTCAAGCTACTCTTTAGAAACAAATTCACAGTCAAAAACATACATTTTTGTATGTTCAAATAGTAACTAATAAAACGTCGGGCTGTGTGATTTTTTTGATGTTTATTAACAAATCTAAAATCGTGATTCATTTGATTTAAATAGGATTTATTTGGTAGAAATCAATTTTTCGATTTAAATGAACAATATCAGTGTTTCAAAACTTGTCAAGTTGGTGAACGGATCAAATACATTCACAAGCGCAGCGCAAATTGCATTTCATAAAAGAAAGAGCCCTAAAGGGTTAGATAAAAAAACACCCTGGTAAATAATAAGAAAAAATCGTGCTACTCAATTTTTAACAGGGCTGCCAAAAAGTTTTCTGGCTGCTGTTTAATTTCGATCACTGCATACAGCCATAGAATGATCCAGATTTTAAATATTTACCATTTGAGGGCGAAGTAAATGGTGATATTTGGGATAGAGGTAGAATGTTCTGATGATAACCTGTACTAGTGGACATAATTCAGCCAGGGCTCAACGACACGCGTTGTGGCGAGCTGGACGCGATGAGTCACTCAGGCCAGTTCCACGATGTATTATTCACTACGATGGTAAACGATGATTGAATTTCGTTTGAGATTATGCAACAAAACTTTTCTGTGAATGTTATGATCACCTGGCAAAAGTGCCAAAGCCAGGATTCGAACCTACAACTCGAGCATCCATAATTTTTTTACGAACAACGATTTTATTGATTGATTTGTGTACCCAAAAGTAGGCCCCTATCTATACCGGCAGAAAAACAAATTTTTGAAGTACTTTCTAGAAGCTTCATGTATGTATAATGAGTTATTTATCCATCAGTGCAGTTCCGTTAGTTACGAATAAGAACAACACATGTGAATGTAATGTGGTAGTATTTAAAACTTTATTTTGTTAAAGGGCGCGTCAACCGTTAGGTCATAATGCGCCACCCTAGCCTATACGCGTTTCCAAGCAAAGGGGTTGCTACCTGGTGGCGAAAAATGCAACTGTCCGATCAGTGATAGTCGGAGGAGCGCGCTATGTGCTTACCTGAAGAACACATGTCATTCCGTGTTTGTCACTTATAAATATGTACAATCACAGGTACATTGTCGTTGCTCTCCCAAAATGTTGTTAATTGATGATAATCAAAAGCATGGGGGTGCACCAAATTGATAAAATCGCTCTCCAATATGCGGGATTCGAGACCATGTCCACCAGAATAATATATTCAGACCTGCGCCCCATGCACCCATGAGACACCGAGGATGGCATTTGTATCCATACTACAATTCTCTAATTGTAATATCATAATAAATCATTGGTATTTATAGGCTATACTAAATACAAGTCACGCTCACGCGCGGCTTGAAAGCCACTGCGCGGAGGGAATGGAAAACCTCGTACTTGGAAAACCTCGTAGTTTGAAAACCTCGTTGCCGCGACAAACTCGAGAATCGGCCCGCGTACGGCCGCGATACGGTAGTTTGCGGGTCACATTTGTCGTTTATCCGAAGACTCGGGACAAATTTGTTTTCCAGTACACTTTCGGTACGCCGTCGAACCCTGCCCTCTGCCCAAAAATACCCTGATTTTTTTTTGAAATCGGGTAGTTTTTACGCCTTTTGTAAATTTCTGCGACGCAAAAGTTAACGGGACGCTTTTCCGGAACGAAAATGGTTTGCCTTGTTCGCCCGATTTCATAGAGCCCAAGATGGATTCGATCCGACGTCGAACCCTGCCCTCGGCCCAAGAGTACCGTGAAAAAATTCGAAATCGGGTAGTTTTAACGCCTTTTGTAAATTTCCGGGACGCTTTTCCGGTCCGTCAAAATCTTCGCCTCGACCGCGCAGATCCGCAGAACCCGAGCTGTACCGGATCGGTCCATTACTGCGCCTTTCGTCACTAATTTTTTTACGGGACGATATTCCGGTGCGTCAAAATATGCGCCTCGACCGCCCGGTTCCGTAGAGCCGAAAATAGCAAAAGTTTTTCCGGGACGCTTTTCTGGTACGTCAAAATGTGCGCCTCGACCGCCCGATTCCGTATAGAGCCCTAAATGGGCCCGGTCGTACAATTATAGCACATTTCGTAAAATTCCGGGATAATGGTTTTTCCGGGACACATTTCCGGTACGTGTTAATCGCAATCCACCCAAAAGAACCGTGAAAAAAAATCGAAATCGAGTAGTTTTTACGCCTTTTGTTTAATTCCCGGACGTCAAATTTTCCGGGACGCATTTCCGGTACGAAAAATGTTTGCCTTGCCCGCCCGGTTCCATAGAGCCAAAGATGGAGCCGATCGGACGAAAAATGCCCGAGCTACTAAAGGCCTCACGGTTGGGCAACTTTCGGGTACGTCCTAATGTTTGCCTCATCCGCGCGGTTCCGTAGAGTCCAAAATGGACCCTATCGGGCAATAATTGCGCCTCTTGTAAAAATCCGGGACAATACTTTTTTCGGGATGCTTTTGCGGTACGTCAAAATCTACGCCTCGTCCGCGCGGATCCGCAGAGTCCGAGATGGACCAGATCATACATACTGTGCATTTCTAAAAAATCCGGGAATAACAGTTTTTCCGGGACGCTTTTCCGGGACGCCAAAATGTCGGCGTCTGCCGTCCGGTTCCGTAGTGCACAAGATGGCGGATATCTGAAAAGAATTGCCCTAGTTATTAACAAAAGTAATGTTTTTTGGATTTCCCAAAAATGACCAACGATTTTCCGAAACGCTTCCGGGCTCCCTTAGGCCTCCGAAACAATTTGGAAAAAGAATTTTGAAAATCGGACCACTTTTGTACTTTTCCGGGTTTTTCTGGGACGCCCAATTTTCCGGGACGCTTTTCCGGGACACTGAAAAATTGGCATCGTCGGTCCGGTTCCGTAGAGCCCAAAATGGCCCAGATCGGAGAAGAACTGACCTAGTTATGACGATAAGAAATGTTTTTTGGATCCCCCAAAATGACCAACCACTTTTTTGAGAAATTCAAAGAAATTTTTTGCACACGACTAAAATTTGACAGATCCTGAATACGTTTTTGGACCCGGCCCGCTGACGTGTTCGGTTCGGCGAAAAACTAAAAATGAAAATATTTCAAATCCAAAATTCCCCATTGGCACCCCAAAAATGGGTGACGTTTGCCCTGGGTCAAGACCCGTTAATTTCCCAGCGAAAAAATTCCAATCGTTTCGTTTTTGGCCATCCTGCGGTCCCTGTCATGTTTGTTTGTTTGTACCTCATTCTGTTCTGGGGGGCCAGCCCCCCAACCCCCGTGCTATTCGATTATTTATTAGTTTGCTTTATTTTTTATCTGTGGGGCCAGCCCCCCTACCCCCGCCGGGGCTCCGCCCCTTCCCCTCTCCCACCTTCATATCCCCTCATAATGGCCAATCACGACGGAATTACTGGTATTAAACATATTTTCCGCAAAAGGCTTAGAGAAATTGATCAAATGTATTAATTAACATCCCCCCCCCCCCTCCAAACTGTTTCATTGCGGAGTCTAGTCAAAACATTCCTCGGAAATCGGATGCCTTGGACGCCGCGGCCCTGTGACGTAATTGGAAAGAGCAAAACCGAAAAAAGTTATTTAATTTCACAAAATATTAAGGGTTTAAAAACTCGACTTTACCCACCCCTCTTCCCCTCCCGCACCTTCATATCCCCTCATCACAGCCCATCACGACGGAAATACTTGTATTAAACATAATTTCTGCAAAAGGGTTGAAGATATTATGAAATGTATTACTTTCCATTTACAAAATCTCCCCCCCCCCCCTTTCAATCAAACTGTGTCTCTGACGCCATTGGTATCGCCCACAATATGACATAGCTTGAAGATATTGATAAAATGTATAAATTTCCATTTCTAAAATCTCCCCCCCCTCTCGCCCCCCCTTCCAATTAAACTGTCATTTCGGAGTCTAGTCAAAACAGTCCTCGGAAATCGGATGTCTGGATGTCTTGGACGCGGCCCTGTGACGTAATTGGAAAGGTTAAAACCGCACCAAATATTCGAGGTTGATGTATTAAAAACTCGACTTTACCCCCCCCCTGCCCCTCCCCCTCCTTCATATCACCACATCATGGACCATCACGACGGAAATAATGGTATTAAACATATTTTCCGCAAAAGGCTTAGAGAAATTGATCAAATGTATTAATTTCCATTTCCAAAATACCCCACGTTCGCCCCCCCCCCCCCTACAAACTGTGTCATTGCGGAGTCTTGTCAAACCATTCCTCGAAAATCCGCGGCCCTGTGACGTAATTGGAAAGAGCAAAACCGAAAAAAAATATTAAATTTCACCATATTTTAAAGTTTTATGTACTTAAAACTCGACTCTCCCCCCCCCCCCTTCCCCTCCCCCACCTTTATATCCCTAAATCATGGCCCATCACGACGGAAATACTGGTATTAAACGTAGTTTCTGCAAAAGGCTTGAAGATATTGATGAAATGTATTAATTTCCATTTCCAAAATCGCCCGCCCCCCTGCGCCCCCCCCCCCAAACTTTGTCATTGCGGAGTCAAGTCAAAAACAACAGTGGTTCATGTCCTAGATGGACCCTTTATCACAACCCGATCCCTGTGGGGGTTCATTGATTTATTTAAAATTAAATCATTGCCAAATTTAATTTATAATTACATTTATTTATTTTTTAACCACTCAAAATTGCCCCTTTGAAAACCCTTTCACCTGGTTAATGTCTAGCACGCATACCCTTGTGCAGATCTTGTCAAGTTCTAAGTATAAGTGTCGTTTGGTTTTTGAATGTCATTATCTTCCACATGAGCCTTGTTCAAGTGCATATTGTGTTGAATTGATTTCTTGAATTGTATAGTAGGCATCACCCTTTCAGAGCCTCATCTTCACTGAGCAACTTTGCACGTCTTCTTACAACACTTGAGATATTATATAAATAGATTTTGCTTGCTACAAATATTTTCTCTCGTCTCAGTATTAGTAGAACACAGTAAGCATGCCCAATGTTAAATGATAAAAATTTATTCAACGTTTTTGAATTACAAATTAATTTTCAAGTGCAATTTCGGCGCTCAGGACCTTTGAAAAGTGAGACGAAGTAAATTTTGTTATTAAGTTTGATCAAAATTCATCAAAATCAAAAAAATTACGCTCATCCATCAACGCGGCGGGACTAAGCGTTTTCCTAGTTTTACTACAAGCCTCTATGTAGCGAGGTTTAAATCACTTTAGGTATCGCATTGGTACACACACCACAGATAACATCACTTCACTTGCACACGTATTATACGGGACGGTTACATAAACTTAAATTCGATACATACACGGCCATACATTTTTGTAAACTAGAGCATAGCTTTTCGAACAAGAGAATAACCCACTGACACGACAGTCGACAGAGAACTTGATGCCGAATGACTGTCAAGTGTCAAGCCAGATCTTCCAGAGTGCAGGTGGTTCGTTATCTACTCTGGAAAAGATGCGTTCTGGTCGTTTGTATGGTGTAGGAGGGGGATAGTGCTGCATGGCTATTTACAATAAACAGATCCTCACATATACATTGCAGATAGAATTTTGTGCTGTGTGTGAATTTTGTGTCGTATTTGAGAGATTGAGAGTTTTCACTTACATCTTCTTCCCATAGTATCCAAATACGCATTTACAGGTAGAGTAAAAATTACACACACGTATTTTTTTTTTCACACGCCGTAAACTTTCTCACATTTTTCACTAGCAATACTCGCACTTCTACAATTACATTTACCACCTTACCTTACCAAACTCAAAACAGTAGGTGAAGATAATAAACAAGTGCACAGTCATTTAATCGTATCAGTCAATAAACGTAGCTCATATGCCAAAGAGACCAAGTACTCGATCATAGATATAGAATAATATATGCGCCACCGGTCGGAGGCAGAATCGCATTTTTCAACCGCTTGCAGACCTTCAGTGCTCCCATGATAACATCGAAATGACTGGCCCGAAAATTATGCAATTTTGGGAGAAGTTAGATAATTGTATAGTGTTTGCAACATATTGAACAGAATGCTAATTTTTTCACAATTTTCCACCAAAAAAATCAAGAAATACGACAAATTTTATAAATTTTACGTATTTTTACGTATTTTCTTGTTTTTTTGGCAGAAAATGGGTGAAACAATTAACGTTCTGTTCAAAACGTTGCAAACATTATACAATTATCTAACTTCTCCCAAAATTGCATAATTTTCGGACCAGTCATTTCGATGTTATCATGGGAGCGCGGAACCATTACGTTTTGGTCAAACTTTAACCTGAAAGAGACACATCGGAAATAAAGTAGATTTGAATAGATTTAAATAAATTCCCGTGTTCAATACCACATCGATACTTAAACCGTTGAGTGACTACGATACGATACTAATTATATACATCGTGAAAATTCCACAACAGTCGTTTGTCCGGTAGAGAGCAAACGAAACATAAACGCACATACTATTATACAAAATATAAACAAAACACGAGCTATTTTCTCAAGATTGTCATATTGGGGTCTTCATAACGCAATTTCAATCATAATAATAATTTTATTATTACTCGATGAACGTAACTAAGAAAAGGAACACATCAATAATTGTTGCAAAATACAGCTGCTGTTTGAAATGGGTTTGCATTCGAATCAAAACATAGCCAATTTCCATAATGAATTGCTTGATGATGGCTTGTTGGCCGCTCGATTTAAGTACATTTGTATCATACTATATCCGATATTGGAATCAAGATTGCACTTTTATGGAAATCAATCCAAAAATTAAAAAAAAAAAATCCACACATTTTCTACATCTGCGTCATTGTAGAAGCGTAAATGATGGATTAGGGGAGAAACAAATGACGAAATAATTAAGCAATATGACAATATTTTGACTTATGAGACTGATTGAAGGAAGGTCATCAATAAAATCGTAACATATGCAATTACTATTAAACTTAAAAAATTTAAATTTAAAAAATCATATCATGGCCAAGGTTGAAAACGGAAAAATGGAAATAACACAATTTTGACAGCAACAAGGCAAGTTATCTCAAGAATGTGTGTAGGACGTCAGTGCGACGGTGCGACTGTGTGATTCACTTATTGGTGCGACCCAAAGTATTACATTACAACGCGGGAAACGGTTATCTGTGTTGGCCTCGCACAACACTCATTCAAGGTCATGCATACGACGTCGTTATTGTAATAATATTCGGAGTTCGGACATAAGTTTAATAATTAGAATGAAAATGTCAATATCCTCATTCACCTTCCGTCAAAAAGTTCACATACTTGGTGATCCTGAGAAGGAAGGAAAACTGAACACACACTTAGTGACGTCGAGTTTTTGGTATGAGAGGGTTTTTCATGTATGCATGTATTGGGTTTCTTCGGGCTTATAACAATACTATGAATATTATAATAATCAATAGATAATACGCACTATAGACATGCACGATTATAAGATGCCATGTTATTGTTAATAAAAAAATACTTCGAATTTCGTTTACATAATATCACACTCCCATTAATCGAGATAAATTACAAATTTAAAACATGAAAATAAGTGTGTCACAGTTACAAGATAACTATAACTGTCTTGATCGAGACCATATCATTGAATGCTATTACGTCTCACAAATGTATCTCAAGTGAGTGGCTCGTTATTTACTGGAGAATAGATTGTTGTTGATGTTTGCGAGAGTGATACGCGGAGTGTGAGGGGAACTGGTTGCTTGACGATAAACAGAACATCACACATGTCTTCATTTATTTATTCTCAATATGCTTGTTAGCGAATCAAAGGCGCCAAGGATTTCCCCACATATTTTATTTTCACCTTCACCACCACTCGTCGTCAACATAGTCATCCACCGAACGGGATATTCCTTTAACAAAATTTATAATGCCAAAGCAAGCGCTAGGTGAAGAAAAAAATCAATATTTTCTAATCAGTTAATGAACTCAGTTTATATACCAAACATATCCAGTTCGTACACCGTCTTATGAGGTAGATGTTTGTGGTTCTGAATAGATGACCCAATGCAACTCAAGACGATGAGTGGATATGGTGGAATGAAGAGTATAGGCCTATGTTAGATTATTACTTATAATGGCATCGAACCCGCGTCCCTTTGGTGCCATAATATGCTTATGATACCTGCGCACTATGTGTGAACCACCATGAATGGCATCTTATATTATAAATGAAATAAAATGCATTCTGGATAAATAAAATTACTTCCTAAATGATCAAGGCTGTCCGCGGCTGCGACACAGATCCGAAGCGCACGACTCCTATAAATAATACCGGTAATTAGATCGAATCCTAGGTAAGATATGGAAATTTTGAATTGTAATGATCTTGATCAATCATGATCATGTCCAATACATTCAAAGAGACAGTAAGCATCAAGCTCAACTCCAAAAGTACCAAGAAATCATAATAATATAGTAGTATTAAAATTACTCGTTTAATCCTTTACAATATGACACTGACTGTACAATAATGGCCTCTCGGCATGGGGATTGTTTAAAACACGCCCTAGACCCGACTTGAAACATAAAACTGCAGAGAGCGCCACCGGTCGGAGGCGGAATCACATTTTTCAACCGCTTGCAGACCTTCCGTGCTCCCATGATATAACATCGAAATGGCTGGACCGAAAATTATGCAATTTTGGTAGAAGTTAGATAATTGTATAATGTTTGCAACGTATTGCTTAGAATGTACTTTTTTTCACCCATTTTCCACCAAAAAAATCAAGAAGTACGTCAAATTTTCCATTTTTCACGTATTTTCTTGATTTTTTTTGGCGGAAAATGGGTGAAAAAATGTACATTCTGATCAATACGTTGCAAACATTATTCAATTATCTAACTTCTCCCAAAATTGCATAATTTTCGGTCCAGCCATTTCGATGTTATCATGGGAGCACGAAACCATTACATTTTGGTCAAATTTTAGCTTGAAAGAGACACCTTAACACCGGCTTGCCGGGGCTGTCATGTACATGTAATGATAATGAATATTAAGTTTTTAAGCATAAGCCCGCTTTAAGGACATTATTTATTACTACTGCTAGCATTGACTAATAATAATGATGCACCACCTTCGAGAGTGCAAGTGCAATAACTGGTCCGTAGCTAGTGTAGCTGTGCTGTCCGTGCTCATGTGCTTAGCCCTCGGCCTCCACAATGGGGTATATGCAAGAAGTTCAGAAATGCTAATTAATGGGTGTTTCCTGATGCATTTTAAATTCTAAACACAAAAAACTTGGTTTGAACGTTTAAAAAAAATGTATTCTATAAGAAAACTGTGTTTGAAAATGCGTAATTTTCAAATGCCGCCGTGGCAACCGATAACGCGCTCTGATTGGTCGTGACGTCACCCGCCATGTAAGAGGCACGTAGAGGTAGTGGACTTGCTTGGTTGACGTGCAATTAACCAGAAGTCTCTGATTCTAATAGGTAAATGAGTAATTAACCATACTTCACTGCCATTCGATGATAACGTACAAACCTACCCAAATTAACTTTCCCGCAAAACCTCCGTGCGCGAAACCACCGTAGGATTTTCAAGTATAGGTTTGGCTATTCGGCGCCTAGAAGGGCAATGTATACAAGAAAATATATTCATGTAATTTATACAGTAAGACACATGAGTAATTTATCATAAAACAATGCCACCACTAATTAATTACGAATATATCGTACCAAACAAATACGATTTCCCGTGCATAACCCCCGAGATTGTAGGCCTGTAGGCCGGGCATATAGCTCGGCCTCTAAAAGTTCATTCCGCACTTTTATAGACTAGAAAATATTTAAAGGCTCACGCGGACATTAATAATTAGCATACTATTTTTGGCAACCACAACTCATGTTAATTTACCACCGTGAGGTAAGCGATCAGGATTTTCACTTTCACGTAGATTTGCTATTCGACGCCTAGTACGCCTCCCACGACTCGACAAACTCGAAGACGAGCAGCGATGCAGACATTACTGCCCAGAACACTGTCTGACGATATAAGTTGATCGACAACGGTACACCGGTCATTCTGTGAAACTGCCCCTCTGTGAATGTTGATGCATATATTACTAGGAAACGCTCAGTTGGACGCGTTGATAATTGCGAGCACGTGCTATAGCTAGACCCATATAGCACATTTTTTTAAATTTTAACATTTGTGACGTTCGCTGTCCACGGGGCCATGTTTCCAATATTATTTATTATTGCCGAGGTATTTGGGTAAACCCGTGGGTAAACCTTTACTTTGTGGATAAAATCCACAGCCATCTAGAGGACCTTGACATCATTTCCTTGGGAAAACTATTGTAACTCTTGGGTAACAAATAATACACTGCTTCCTCGATAGTATTCTGATTACTTCTAGGTGGCAGTGCATATTGGCCAGCAACCTCGTGCGACTTTTCGTTTCCATGGTAACATTACTTTTGTTAAAATGTACTTTCCATCTACACTACTTTTCGGATAAAAAAATTCACATATTCGTGACCGGACGGACATTCTAAATGATTTGGCCACCTCAGATTTTGTCGCCGTTTCGTTTGAAAAAAACTTTCGATTAACTTTAATGTAACTTTGTAACTTTTTGAACGATTTTGCCACAAAACTAATGGCATTCAATCCAGATCGAAGCTTGCGGATGGTCCAAATTTCAACTCGATCCGAACCTCCGTTCGAACGTTATGGCGAGACATAAAAAAAAATGACTATTTTTTCCAGCAGAGTCAAATGGAAACGCTCACTTCGCTCGCTTAATGAAGACATTCTTCGAAACTTGTCGATTTAATAACTGGTTTCAAACTTTATTTTCAGTCACGCTAATGGATGAGCATTTTTAACTCGATCCGAACCTCCGTTCGAACGTTATGGCAAGACATAAAAAACAAAAACAAAACCAGTGACTATTTTTTCCGGCAAAGTCAAATGGAAACGCTAGCTTCGCTCGCTTAATAAAGAATCGTACTGAACCAGGCGCGTAGGAACGTTTTGAAAGTTGGATGGGGGGGGGGGTCAGCCATTGGAGGTTCTTTTAACGAAGAAAAAAAAATCACCATACTACAGTTATTTGTCATGTTTTAACTGCACTCGGACTCTGTAAACGATGTTTTACAGCAACTATCTGCAATCTAAAAACTCAAAACATGAACGTGAAGTGGCCAATTTTAGTAAATTTCAACCTATTTTTAAGCATACAGGCAAACATATTCGTTTTACCAAGGCTACTGTCGATTTGTATATGTGTATGTGCGTATTTACTACGGAAATTCTGGGATTAATATTTAACTCACGTTAGTTTTGCCCCCTTCCCCCGGTTCCTACGCCACTGGTTACTAAATTAATTATTATTCAGGTTAAAGAGCACAGACAAAAATAAAGATGATGTTGTTTGGTAGAGTAAAGAAATATAAGTGTAAGAAAGAGTGCAACATCCCTTACCATTGGTGATAATTCTAGTGATGATTATGTCAAGTTAATGATCATTTCTGATAATATATGGGTCATTCTCAAATAAAATGACCCTTGTGCTGTCCCACCTTAATATTATTTTCTTTTTAGATCAAGATATTGATTTGCATAATTTTGGTTGTACATTTTCAGAATACTTATAGTTTTTATTAGCTCCATGAATTTTTGCACTTCTATCTTGTAAGGTTGACCTTTAATTCAATGTCGGGTATTGCAAAATGTGTTAAAACCCATGTCCCTATCCTCAAAACCAGAAGTGTTTTTGTAAAATGTTTGACTTTAAGACTAAAATTTATTTAGTCTCTAGATTGGAATTAATGCAGAAATAACAGTTGATAACTGTGTGTTACTGACTTTCTGTAAAAACTTTACATTTTCAAACAATAACTAGTGGAAAGTGTTTGTCCCTAATGTGGCAATCATAATAATGTCATGACTGTTACCATTGTAAAAGAGTTTAAATAATTTTTCAAGAAGGCAGTGGATCAATCTAGAAGAAGAAGAAGAACAGCTCCTGACATGGCATCATGGAAGTTTGGTTTGTTTGACATGAGAACTCTTTAAAATTGAAAAGTAAACATTTTAACGGTGAGTATTTTAATTCAATGTCATGAATGTTACCAAGATAAAACAATTTAATTTGTATTTAATATTTTATTTAACAATTGAGTTAAGTTAGAATCAAGTTCCAGCTCATAGCAAACATAACCCTACTTTTTCAAATGGGATTGTTAACAGCTAATGAATTAATGAAGTTGAAATGTCATGCATGTTACTTGTCAGGTATGTTACTTTCAAAAAGAAACATTACCAAGGCATCGTGGATTACTGCATTAATTTCCTGCAACTGTAGATGTGTTTTGAAGGGAGAGGTTGTAATTCATTGCCGTACTCAAAAGTAACAAAACACTTGTTTTATTGATTTCAGTGATCACTTGTCAAGAATGTTACTTTTTGTCAAGACCGTTACCCGTAGTGTCTCTTTACTTTAAACTCAACACAAACTTGTTGGATTAGATGGATTTTTTCTTTAGGTTGACTGATTTGTACACTAACAAGCAACATGATCTTAGAAAAAAAATTATTACTGTTAGAAAAGTAACTTTTTGTCAAGACTGTTACTTTTTGTCAACACCGTTACCCGAGCTAATTATTAAATTAAGTCTTATTTAAAGTTTAAAATAACTGAATCACATTTTTAATCTATTTATAATATTAATACTTCATTGCTAACAGTGATCTTGATAAAATTTGATTTGCCATTTGTCCATTTAGTAAGTTAATTACCAGGTTTGAAATTTAGTAACATTCTTGACATTTTGGTATTATAAAAAGTGATTAAAATAAAAATGTATATTTTATTGAATGTATTAGTTTTGTGTGATAATGTAACTAAAACTATTTTGCACATGAATATAGATTTAATAAATAACTTCTTACATCAATTGTCACTTTTATGTCCGGTAACAGTCATGACATTTTCGTACACTTGGATTGATGAAAATGCTTGTATGTAAAAAAAAATTGTTTTTTTAGATAAACCCTTTTAGGGCTGTAAGAACAAATTATTGGATAATGTATTGTTAAAGGAGGCATCCAATTTTATGTTATAATTTTTTCTTGCAAGCATTTTTTTCAATATGGTCATTACGTTTGAGAATGACCCATATGGTGTATATCTTCTTGGTTCAAATGAGGAAATCCGATGTCACGTCAAAGAACATGATAAAAGTTTGCAATCACAACAACCATCACCAGTCACCACAAACAAATGTTAAAACATGCCTAAAACTTAGTGTTTCCGCTTCTAATGCAGAAGGTCCAAGGTTCGATTCCCGCTATATAGGCAGAAGTTTTAAACTATTACAGAAAAAGGTAAACAAACCCTCTTTTCACCGGATTTATATGTTGAAATCTAACCTTTACGAATGGTCTTTTACTTTCTAGGTCTAGTTTCCACAATTAAAACAATTATTTTTAAATAAATATTTAAAAAAAAAATTATCACAACACATCCACAAAAAGAACTTTAGACGTTTTTTTTTCCCAAAACATTTAATAATTTCTAAAATGTTTTATAATTTTGATGTAAATAGATGAAATGAATTCGTGATTCAAAATAAACTAAAATGTACATTACCGCATTGAATTTGCACGATGGCCATACGATTGACACTTTTAAATTCAATGCGCCAAGCTACCCTCAAGAGTATTATTATAGCCTAGTTCCACGCGGTATGGGACTTCAATGTTAATCGTTGAAAGTGCGCCGATTTCGTGTTAAAAGCGGGCAACATGACTTTTCTTATAGGCAATTTTACGCTGAATTCGAAAACCAATGTTGCCCAACAGTGACTTAAAAACTTCAACCCTTAAATCCCATTTCTCTGGGAAAATGTGTCGAATTTGTAGACATTTAGGGGATGCTAGTTGGTGAACGTAATTTTGAAGATAAAAATTATTTGAAAATTGATTTTTTGTCACAAATCAAAGTCTGAGAGTATGGTTAGTCCAAAATTTGAGCTTAACTGGTTAAACTGGTTTGAAATTAAGTTCAAACACAAAGAATAGCTGATACGTAGGGCGTTTTATTAACATTTAACACTGTACACATAGCATTGATGAGATAGGCTGTTAATACTCGCTAAACAGTTAACGTACACACAGTTGAATAAGGTGAAAAAGAAAAATCGAAAAATTACTTAAAAACTCTTCTTGTAAGAGAATTTTTAATACTAGTTGATGATAGTTACTCTCGGACTCTCGCCGCTACTAGTCCGTCGACTATCCGCAAATTTGAGGCGAACCTATGGGACAAATTGCAACAGAAGCGAATTTGGTATCATTGGATTAAAAAAAAAAACACTTAATAATCCAAAAAGAATCCCCTAAAATCCCCATATGGTGAGTGGGTCTAATCATCCCTAAATGAAAATGTAATAAAATTTAATTTTAAAAAAATGTACTTTTAAAACTTAGTAAGCATGGTATGCAATCAAAGATTATTTAAGGGTCTTTTAAATAAAAAATATTTCAATTGTTCAAAATTAATTTTGTGGTCAGCAGAGGTCAATGAAGGTCAAACTTTGTTTTTTTTTCAGTATAATTTATTAAACGTTTTTCTATTGGTACAATAATGTTTGATGATTGTCTTATTGTTGTAAATAGGCCATACTTGATAAGGTATAAGTCAATCATTGCAGAAAAAGGTTATTATTTCAATCTGTATGGCCATGAACCTTCAAACATGTTGTCAAAAATATGTTTACTTACGTTTAAGCGCACAACAATCATGTTATGTAATAATATTATTCGCCGATAGGGGTTTCTCACGTAGTTCGCATCGCAGCTACAAATTGGTATGAACCTTGATCAAAACCCACACATTAAAATCCTTACTGAAGGTTTTGTCATATTTCATATATTCGGCAAAATTTTAGATAAAGACTCAAAATATAGCCATTGGATTTTTTATTTCAAGTAAATTCACACAATAAAGTAGTAGGTAATGAGGTTGTCTACTAGAAGATTTGAATTCACAAAACCTATTACCTAAGTGCCCGCTATAGGTCGTTGTACACTCAGGTACCTCGGGAAAAAAACACGATTTTGGCGTTTTTAAGGTGTTTCCAAGCCGCCATGAAACGTGAAATGAACTTTAAATACGTCATAATAATCAGATCATAATCGTAATCAAAGCTATTTAGGTACCTGACAACTCATACCAATTTTGGTTGGGATGAGAACATTCCTTCCGAATTAAAAATGGGATGCAAAATTATCAATATCACTTTCTGTAACTCCTCTGCTAGGCGACTATGAAGGCCTATGGTTGTAGCATAACAAAATCCATATAAATTTGGCTTTCGATTAAACGTCGTGTTCCTCCATATTCTATTGTGAGAAGCTGTTTTGACAATGATAATACTTCAGCCTCTGAGCCGTGTAATAAAGCCAAAACAGCTAAAAAAAAATGAGTAATCGAAGTTTGATGACGCAGCTTGTATGTTTTGGGCAAATTAATCCCAATGAAAGTTTAATCGAAGTTCAGACGTGTGGTATGAGCTGTAGCATATTAAATGATTCCAAAATGTAGCCTGTAATGAGCGTACGACTCTGTGGTTTCATAGACCTAATGGCAGACAAAGCAAAATACCACCTCAAATTATATGGAAATCAATCCGGAAATATACAAATCCATCTCAGCGTGGTTGTTTCCAGTTCAAATAAATTGAGAAACCACCTGATATGTTTACTTTTCTTTCGTCGCGAAGTACAGAAGAACAATAAAATAATAAATATGACGACAATGCAATGGCATGGCTAGTAAGTAAGTTGCACTTACGATGCAAGATTCAACCATTATTTGTCCCAGGATTTTGCGTGGAAAGATACACTCAGTTCTTCAAAGAAAAAGAAAAATCTTTGTAATAGAATCTAAACTTTTTTTAAAAATTTTTTTATTTACTACAATTCAGAAATTAAAAAAGTCCGCCCCAACCGGGAATCGAACCACGGATCTCCCGCATTCCAGACAGGCGTCTTAACCACTAGACCATCAGGACGGGTACATTTTAATCTCTGAATTGTAGTTGCATTAAACATCTGAATGGAGATCCGTGGTTCGATTCCCGGTTGGGGCTGACTTTTATAATTTCTGAATTGTAGTCAAATAAAATCAATTACACCTACGGGAGTGTTTCCCGACAAACAAATCGAGAAAGAATCAAAACCGAGATGAAAAATATATATTAATTTATTTGTTCCGTCAACAAATGGGTGACGATTGTGGTTGTGAAACGTATCTTATGCCAAAAAAAAAACGAGTGGAGACAAAAATTAATGACACGACGAGATCCCAACGAAAGGTCCATCATGCACTAGCAGTTCAGTCAGCCCGATAATGTCAATGGTCAAAGATAGGAGGCATGAGATGACTAAAAACTTCTAAACGCAGGTCACTTGAAATATGTGAAAGAGCATTGAGTGCATTCCAAAATCAGTCAACACATGCATTCATTCACCTATTAGTAGGAGGATATATTTCAGAAAATGAGTCGATCGAAAATATTAACTCTGTGTCAAGATGTAGTGTTTGCGTTAACTTAAGGTGAGTTTAGACACCTAGGCATGTGGGCTTAGGTTGTACGGTATTCTCCACCAAGAAACGCATTCTAAGCAACTTGTAATTAATTTCTTTTGCGACGCAGGAAACATCATCTGTTACGAAGACATTATAGGAATTGACAAATAACTGGCAATGATGCCATTCAAGTTCAACTTGTCGATGAAGCCACAAGGGCTGTGATGTTTAACATCTAACATAAGGCAAATTCGTGTATTTCTCTGCATACAACATAGACTTCATTTGTAGTGGGGTAATGCACAAAATGGCTAAATGGCAACGGATGGGGTTCGTGTCACTTTGAGCCTTTGGATTACATCATGTAATCCACATACATACGATGTACATACGATGTAATCGGTAAATTTTGGAGGCGTATCGAGACTTCCAATGTAAATTATTTATATTGAACACACTAAAATCAATAAGATCATGAACTTAGTTAAAAAGCAAATACTCACTAAAGTTAAGAAAATAACGCTAACAGTTTTTTAAAAAAGTTGCATGCAAATTTAGACATACAATTTTTTGCGGGGATGTGTAGGCGGTGGAGGCAACTAGGAGGAAAAAAATTGATTTTTGGTTTAGCACACCGAAGTTAGTAAGATCAACTTTTAAGTTGCAAATGTTTGTAAACTTAAAATTTTTGTTGGGGTAAGGGGGCCGGGGGTAGGGGTAGTGGGGGGCTAAATTCTTCGAATGTCCGGGCAACATGTTTTTTTTGTTTCAGCACACCAAAGTTAGTCAAATCGCATTTAAGTACGAACAAAAATGTATGTTAATGTCAAAATTTTGTTGTTGGAGGGGTGAGGCGGTAAAGGGGGTGTTTGAGCCATCGGACATCTGGGCAACATCCATTTTCGGTTTAAGCACACTAAAGTTAGTAAGATCGCGTTCTAAGTGCGAGTAAATGAATAAAATTGTCAAACTTTTGATTTTTTTTTTGGGGGGGGGGGAATGGGGGGGTTAGAGCCATCGGACGTTTGGGCAACATGGTTTTTCGGTTTTAGCACACCAAAGTTAGTAAGATCAAGTTCTAAGTTTGCTTTTAACACCCTTTCGGCTAAACCACATGTTTGAACCAGGCTATTAACGAAAACGTAGAATATCCCTGCAGAACATTCATGTTTATTTAGAACGAGACATCAAGTTCAATGAACTCATTGAAGTGTAATATTATTCGTATATTATGCTTCTTATTTTGGTTGGTGCATGATATTAAATTCACCATGATCCTCAAAGAGCGCATTTATTTCAGCAACCTGACTGCAAGTACTGTTGTTATCATCTCGAGTAATTGTTTTTTTTTTTTTTTTTTTTTTTTTGACACAACAATGAACTTTGAAATATAAATACTATACAACAACAATGTATTAAATACACAATAATTTTGGTAAAAACATTTTGTGCAATTGTGCATCCTTCTTCGTCATCACGTTAATTAAGAAGCTTCGCTCCCTATTTTGGAAACTTTTGTTACATTTGGTTATACAACGCAAAAAACATGAAATTCTTCTTTTTTCCAATGCAAATTTCCCCATCCTAGTTTCCATCTCTCTTGTCTTCTCGCTGCTATTGTCCCTGGAATTGACAGCTCGGTAACATTGTTTGATTCCAAGAGAAAAATAACTTCCCTCTCTACACTCTGAGAATATTTTCACTCCGTCACGAATATCGTTACTCCGAGAGATTCGTGATATTTCCGTAGCGCGAAAGAAAATATTCTCCATATCGCGTACTGTGGATTATATGACTAACAAAGCTTGATTTGTTTTATTTGTCACTTACACGCGATTGTGCATTACAGTTTCATACTCGGCTGATTAATAATGTAACATGAATGCTAAAACAAGTAGAAAACTGACGGCGTCGTTTTTTGCAAACACGGTTATTAGAGGAATTTGAGAAATGTATTAATTTTAAAGGTTTTCGTTTATAAAGAATTGTAATTTTAACATGAATTCCTTTCTACATATTCTTTTGAGTGAAGTAGAAATACGGAAATATCAAATACGTGACATTTGCGTGTGTAATGATACTAAATACGTTTGCTACAACTCTTTTCTGAGGTAAATTATTTATTTCTTGAAATTAGTATTTATTCTTATTTAAATATGCTAGAATTAGTATTGTTCACGGTGTAAGATTCTCAATATAATCATAACAACAACAATACTAGTTTTGATAGCAGAGCAAGGTCGAGTGAGTGACTGAGACTAGATGGAACTCGAACTGCTGTGTGGGATATCAGAGGGTTTGGCAATAACCAAGACGGGAGAATTTGTTCGTCCTTGCGCAAGAGAACTTTACCTCATTTCATCCACGTGTATTTGTAGACTTGGCACCTGGCTTTACGCGCTCTAGAAAAGTGTTCTTTTGTATTATTATTATTATTATTATTATTATTATTGTACATTATTAATATTACCAAACAAAACACGCTATAAACTAAACGTCTTGCCATTAGCAAAATAAAATTACTTTACATCATTATCAATCTCTCGATTTAATTAGTCGAGAAACACTCCCTTAGATGGAATCGTTAATATTAAATTAATACCATCAGAAGCTAAAAAATCCATCAATGTGGGAGACTCGGGTTCAACCCCGATCGGGAAGGATTTTTTAAAACCTTTTTGTAAAAAAAAAACCTTCTGAATTGTATTAAATATTATCATTTCCAATGTTATAAAAACACGCAAATTAAATATGAGTATTATGTTTTTAACTATGACTAGACTTTCACAGGAATCCAGTAAAGACTGGTAACCTTCATTATTAGTCAGTGCAGTAGCGTAGAAACCGGGGGGCGGGGCAGGGGGTATATTGCCCCCCCCCCTGCCCAGTAAAACATCGCTTACACAGTCCGAGTGCAGTTAAAACATGACGAAAAAACTGTGGTATGCCAGACAGACCCCAACTGCAGCCCACAAAATCTGCTAATGAATTGCCCCCCCCCCTCCACCCCCCACTTTACACTTATCAGGAGAGCTCAGGTTATAGTGTACGTTTCTCTGTTGCGAGAGTTCGCTGTTCAATTCCAACCACAGTCAGTCCTGAGAGAAAGTTGATTGATTCCCTCCCCCTAGACTCACACACCCTGCAGACCTATCTAGCTGGTAACCAGCGATGTTCAAGGCGTCCTCCCATCAAAGCACGTAAGAGGCTAATAATGTTCCCGAACCATTTCAGAAATACAATGGACGCAAACTTATATTTTGCAGGATGTTTTAAATGTGCGTTCTATACGGTATTATGCCGAATGATCGGAGACGAGATTTACTTTTAGATCAAAGCTATACACTTACGGTGGAGGTGCCGGGTATTATAGATACTGTTTACTTATTTTATTCATCCATCTTATCTGTAATTAAGTAAAAACAGTATATCACCATTATTGTTGTGCGCTTTAATATATTAATTCCAATAAGGACCATACCTAACACCTCAATTAAGAATGCATTTTTTAATTTAATTTTTCTACTTTTCTTTTCATTCCCCACCCTTTTTTGTATTTGATTCATTCATAAATTGCATTTAATATCCTTTTTATTTGTTATCAAATTTGTTGAGTAATGCATTGTTGTATTGTAATATTACTATTTCAAATATTTACTTAAATGTAGTTCATTGTTGTGTCTGCATCTATGAAATTAGATTTATATAGTTGTCCTCCTTTGTAAATCAGTTTTTATAACTGAATAGGATAGACGTTAAATAAATAAATAAAAATAAATAAAATTTTCTTGCAAACATGGGTTGTACATTGTTGCACATCAAGTTAAATCTTCGGTAATTCGTTTATCTTTTTTAGGACAAGCCAATGAACCTATTTCGAAACAAAATGATTATTGGGAAATTGTAATAAAAACGAAGTGCGTAACAAATCCTAAGTCAACTTAAAAATAGATTTTTAGGAAATTAAATATTTTTCGGGGGTATGCGGAGCGATATAATTTAAAATTAATACGTGGCCGCACTTTTCATTGTCCCAGAGTTGGTTATACAAATCTCAAGGGTTTCCAGATAGAGGGCAGACCTTCGCGGAAGTGAGTCGGATACTGTCCCTTATCAGATCACGTGGCATATGAACGCGCAAACCTGTATTAACGAACGGAAGACTCGTTGTCAGTCCGTGCCTACTTTCTGTGGAGGTAAGTTCATATTACTAGGAAAACGCTTAAGTCCCGCCGCGTTGATGGATGAGCGTTTTTGTAAGTTTTTAGTTTGCGTGGGACCACTTTTCCTTTGCAAGTGCTTTGTGAATGCATTGTAGGTGATTGTTGTCAAGTTTCTATTGTTACTTGTTAATTGTTATTTAAACCTCAAAAAACTCATTTTAAAACCTTTATTTCTATATTTTGACTAACTTTTTTAACTTTTTCTTTCAAAAGGTACTATATCACCATAACCTTAATGTCCATGTGAAATATGAACGTTCTAGCCCCACCCGTTTGGTCAGAATCGGGGAAAATGTCACGAAAATTTCGCACTAAAAATCGAAAAAAATCGTAAAAGTACGATATTCATGAGAAATTTTTCTTCGATTGTACCCAAAAACGTGGCAGGTCTAAGTTCAGAGATTTCGAAGGTCCCCTCAAAATTTCATCAAGATCGCATAAGCCGTTTGCCCGGAATCGTGCGAACAAACAGACAGAAAAACAAACAAAAAACAAAAAAACAAAAACAAAAACACAAAAAACATTGGAGCTACATTTTTTGAGGAGTCAGTGAAATTGAAGTTTTCGCTTCGCTCGCTACGCTCATCCAATTATACCTTACTATTCAGTAGATATGTTACGTGTTTATATCATTGCATTTATAATACGCGAAACGAAGTCTATAACGCTACTTGATCGGGTTTCGTTGTGACTGTGTCCAATGTATGTATGTTAAATGTCTGTCTGTCTATCTGTCTGTCTGTCTGTTTGTCCGGGCTCATACGGCCGAACGGCCAAAAAGATTGAGCTGAAATTTTAAACAGACATCCGTGACCAGGTTACTGAGAACTGCTAACAAAATGAGCTCAATCCGTTGCGATTTAAGCCTACAAGAAATAATAAATTGAAAAATTGGCTTGAAATTTATAGATATCATTTTATCAACAATACTTTTGGTCTTAAAGAAGTCATTTTTTCGAATAATTTTTAACAGGCTGTGATTACAAGCATAGCAGTGACCAAGGTTCCCCTAATTTCCGCTGGGACATTGAGTAAACCTTGCAATCTTTACTCGTATTTCGTACTGACTATGTTTTCCATAGTATTGTCACATTTCAAAACATGTTTAATAATTTTTTAAATACAATCCATAAACTACAAAATCTTTTCCGACCAGGGGATTGAACCCAGGTCTCCCACATTCCGGGTATTAGGGCGCCTTAGCCAACTAGACTAGGAAAACGCCAAATTCGTTGATAGACGAGTGAGTGAGCCATGTGTTGAGTACCCGGGAACATCCCCTTTCCTCCCCTATACATAAGGCTGGATCAAGCCCAGTATGGGGAATAATACCGGGTATTCAACACATGGCTCACTAATATTAGGGTTTTTAAGTTTATTTGGCATAAGGGCGCGTCAACTGTAAGGCCATAATGCGCCACTCTAGCCTATGACAGGCTGAGGAGGCCTAAGGTAGGGGAAAAAAGTAATTTTAACGGGTACTCAACACATGGCTCACTCACTCGTCTAACAACGACTTTGGCGTTTCCCTAGTAAATAAGTCATTCATCTATCTCGTGCACTGTGCTCGTGCAAGTTCAGTACTTATCTCGTGCACTGTGCTCGTGCAAGTTCAGTGCTTATCTCGTGCACTGTGCTCGTGCAAGTTCAGTACTTATCTCGTGCACTGTGCTCGTGCAAGTTCACTACTTATCTCGTGCACTGTGCTCGTGCAAGTTCAGTACTTATCTCGTGCACTGTGCTCGTGCAAGTTCAGTACTTATCTCGTGCACTGTGCTCGTGCAAGTTCAGTACTTATCTCGTGCACTGTGCTCGTGCAAGTTCAGTACTTATTTTAAAATCCTCAAACATCGGTGAGGACTGAGCCTAAATTATTGACTTGTCAAATTTGTTTCGATTAGCGATTCGTTTGAGTGGGATCGTCATACAAATGTAGTTCCTTTCCGTGTTATTATTTTTTACTATTACTATTTTTTCCTAATTTATTTTACTTCATATTTTTAGTATACAATTTTAATGTTTAAACAAATTGGTTAATTGAGGAGCTTCGGGTGTAAACATGAACAACTTCACAACATAGGTACCTAGTTTTCGTGTATTTAATGGTAGAAAAATATACTTTGTAATGAACCGAATAACCAAATAAATTAAAATTACACACCGTTTACGTAAACTTTATGAACACATCAAAATGTACTCCATACGGCCTACATGTAAGATTAGGTAGGTCCTGAAATGGCGTGTGGATTTGGCGGTGGGTGTTGACTTTCAAAGTGCATTATATTATTATGAAGATTTCATTCCCATACTTTCATTTTTCGTACTTTCATTTTTTCGTGTTTACCCGATGTGCATAACTGTTTACATTGACATTGTGTAGTTCGTACAGCACTATAGGGGTAAAGTGTAGTAATTTGTCTTTCAGTAGTCCAAAATTATTTTGTTGTAACTGCCATATTGTATTATGTAGCCTACAAGTGAGCAAACGTATCTGCAGTGTACTGAAATAAATTTTTAATTTTGCCTTACGTCATTCCCCGAGCTTGATAAGAGATTTAGGCTATACCATATACGTTGTGCGTGGCATTTTTGACAGATATAACCAGTGTTGCCAGATTTTAACACCTCATGATCGGTTTTTAGTTGAGATTATCGTACTAAATGCATCTGTCTGTTTTAATAACAATTTGTTACTAGATTTATTATGTATGTATGTAATCTTTATTGGCAACAGGGCATAAGCCCCACAAGTGCAATATAATAAACACAGTGAATACAATAACACATTTACATATTCATTAAATATTTTATACCAAGTTTATATCGAATCATGGCATGTATGCGGGGGGGGGGAAAACAGTTACATATTACAGACGCACTCACACTCACACACACCCACGCGCACGCACGCACACACACACACGCAACCACACACACATATCACACCCACAATGTACTACCTAAAGTAGTGCAAATAAAATGTTTATACCTATTCAAGTTTTCATTGATATCAACATCTGACAGAGCGGCTATTTTGTTGAAGGTAGCCTGTAATCTATTAATACAACAATATTTAAACAAATCAATACGGCACTTCAGTACGAGGAATACAGCATGATTTCGCGTATTGCGCGGAGGAACATAAAAGTTAATGCCTGCAAGAAGTGTACTAGCGTCTACCATACTGTTGACTATTTTGAAAAGAAAAACCATGTCACTGTACACCCTCCTGTTTTGCAATGTCATAATGTTGTATTCCTTGCACAGGGATACGTAGTCGGCTCTATGGTAGATAACATTCGATTTTGCACACTGAAACTTTACGAAACGCTGTTGAACTCTTTCAACCGATCTAATTTCAGTTATCTCGTAGGGATTCCATATTCCAGTTGCATAATCGAGATGTGGTCTGACCAGAGATAAATACAATCGCCTCATTGTGTTGAGAGAAAAGTCTTTGAAGCAGTTTCGTTTAACAAATCCGAGAAGTTTAAAGCTTTGGGAAGAACATGAGATAAATGAATATTGTATTTTAAATCGCTAGAGATATGAACACCAAGATCTTTTACGTTGGCTACTCTTACAAGGTTTTCTCTGTTTAAAGTGTACATGAAAATTATTTTATTTTTAAATTTTGTTGTAAATGTTATAACGTTGCACTTTGACACATTTAGATTTAGCTTCCAGGTTTTACACCATTCACTCAGGGAAGTGATGTCTGCTTGAAGTTTGTCACAGTCAATTAGGCTCCGTATCGGCAAATATAGCTTGAGGTCATCTGCGTACATCAGACAGCTTGACCACGACAAACACAACGTGAATAGCAAGGGTCCCAAAATTGACCCCTGGGGGACCCCAGAGGTGACATTCTCTACGGTTGACTTTGATGAATCGATAACGACTGTTTGTGTACGCCCACTGAGGTAGCTGGAGATCAAGTTAAAGAGCGCACCGGAAATACCGTACCCTTGCAACTTGTGGAGAAGGAGGTCGTGATCTACACTGTCAAATGCTTTAGTAAAATCTGTGTAAATAGAATCTACTTGCACTCCCTCATTCAAATGCGTAGCTATATCGTGGATATATATGGCAAGGTTGGTCAGAGTTGATTTACGTGCGCACAAATCCATGTTGTTCGGGGGCGATGTAGTTTTTTATGTGTCCATAAATGTGGTCGAACAACAAAGTTTCGAATATTTTTTAGAGAACAGGGAGCAGAGATATTGGTCGATAATTATTTACGGTGTACCTGCTGCCTTTCTTCAGCACTGGTGACACTGACCGAGTCGGGAAAACCCCTTCGCTAATCGCGCGGTTATAGATGGTCGCAAGAGCCACAGATAGTGACCGTCGACAGTATTTTAAAATATTTATCGGAATTTCATCTGGCCCTGGAGACTTACCGTTGACAAGCTTCCTCAGGCAGTTGTCTACCGCCGCACGAGAGATTTTGAGAGTGGGGAGATTGCAGTTCACGTTGATCAAGAGTTCAGGTGTAGTGGGCGCGGCTTTGGATTTCGGCGTAAACCGTTATTTTAATTTTGACACTATTGCTAACAAATCGTAAGTCGTATAATGTGAATTTGCTTTGCTTCGGTCATACGTTTTACTACGAATTATAATATAATTTAGACAAATTAAAAAAACCTTGTAACATGTAATCATTAAACTTTCTTAAGGCTATTTGACCACGTTTTTCTATTTTCCAAAATATGCTACCAAGTCAAAATATAGCAAAATGGCTTTGAAACCTAGCTCGTTAGAAAATCAAAAACTATTTTTTCAATTTTTTCTGACCGGTACAGGGCCAATATCGCCACCCTCAAAATAATTTCAAACTTTAATTCGCCAAGGCACACCATTCACGTAGGGTTTTGTGGGGTTTTTGTGACATTACTTTTCAACTGGTTTTCTAGAGACTGATGAGAGAAAAAATTTAATAAAAATTGTCATTCCAGTGAATTTTTTCGTTTGGGGGGTTTTTGTACCGATTTGTACCGCCAAAACAAAAATTCGCAGGAAAGACAACTGTTAAAAAATATTTTTGGTTTGGTTTGGTTTGGTCGCTTTGATTTACTGTCCCCCACTGAAAAATCAGTTATATAACTGAGTGGTTAGACTCTTAAATACAACTTATTGTATTTATTTATTTATTTATTTATTTATTATTTATTTATTTATTTAAAAAAACAAACAACAAATCCGAGCTAATTTTTTTGAGGGGTCAGTGAAAATGAAGTCTTCGCTTAGCTCATCCAACAAGTAACTTGAATAACAACAAAAATAACACGTTTGTTAAAATCTTTTTAATTATTTTCTTTTCCCGCGAAGCGAATATAACAATTCGCAACTGCCCCTAGGATGAGCTCTCATGTTCTCAAGAGGGAGGCGAGCAATTTATTCACAAATACACATTGTGTGTGTTTACTCTCCCCCCCACGACTCTACTGAGAACCAGACATCTCCTTTTTGTTGTGAGCATCTGTACGTCCGTGTGTCACGTCAAACAATAAAAAACAAACGTGGCCTCCGATTTTTAAGGCATAGTTATGTAATGTTCTTGGTGACCCTGAGAGTTAGGGTGGGTCACAGTATATAGATGGGCCCTGTCTATATTCTGTGGGTGGGTACCGACAGTGTTGGCTCGGGCCCCTAAGCGCTCGACTCTGATTCGGGAGGTCCCGGGGTTCGAATCCGTCGAGACCGGCAATCAAGACTGATGGTTTTTCCGAGGTTTTCCTCAGTCGTTAAGGCGAATGCAAGGGTATTGAGTCCTCTTAAACAGCCCTCGGACATCCGTCACAATTGTCCTATCCGCACATACCTAGTTCACCTGAAGAGGGCTAATTGCCCCCTAGAACAGTTTTCCCACGATAAAAATGAAATTAATTGTGGGGGGGTTTGGGGCTTGCCTTATCCCTAAGCTTCATACATAAATACTCGACACCTCCACCAACACCTAGATTTCACGCTGAAACTACCGAGCTTGTAAAAAAACACAGTCATTATTATCGCACTGTCTGCCTAATCTATTATGTTGTGAATTAAGTTGTCACTTTTAAAACCCCACTTTTTTAATGAATCAATACTCTTTTATGTTTGTTTCAGTATATCAAGCTATGTGAGCACAACAGTTGTGTGAGTAGCACAACATGGACGCGCAGGGTAAGTTGAAGACGTTTCATTGTTATGATCTTTACTGTAATCGTCGTTTCAACAATCGATTTTATTGTTGAACACATTTTGAAAAATAGATGATCGTGATTTTGAGAAGCTCTTAAATATCTACTGCCCGTGCCCGGTACACAGGGTTCAAACCGGTTGACATTTCTATTTCCAGACAATTACTCAGGTCACCCGTAGTTGAAGAGGAATAATTTATCAGATAAACTGTGTAATTCTCTTCTCAGCGATAATATTTTGTTGTCAATTAATAATATTTTGTTTTAAGTTTCTGATCAAAGTATTATACAAAATCAGTGCCCCACACAAATATGACAAGTAACAAAATTAGTTCCAAGTTCCCACGAAATAGTACCTTGACGTTCCTGATGTAAGAAAAAGGAACGCGTTCCACAAAAGTTCATGACAAAGGAAACGCGTCCCCCCCCCCAAGACTAAATGATGAAAACCTGTCGCAGAAAACACAATGATAATTTTCAAAAACGTGTTTGGGGTAATTTCGACGTATCAACTTTCCTATTGTTAACGTAACTTGTATGCTATTTTACTCCCATCTACTAAAGGTCGTTTTGTTACTCCAATGTAAAAAGCTCTACATTCTCAAGGTACCGAGTATATTGAGTTTGGGACGATTTAGTTTAGAAACTACGAAAACGTATTTGAAGTCATGGAAATAATACTTGTACATAAAATAATATGGAGATAAAACTTGTCTGCCAGATTTTGGATGGTATTCAACAAAAATCGTCTTAAGAACGTAGCAAAAGTTATTTAATTTATTTAATACATTACCTGTTCTTTTAAACAAAAGTTTCAATTAAAACACAATTTAGGAAGTTTTATCGCAAGCCCATGATTACAACTATAATGTAAGGCTACGAAGTAGAATAATAAGTTGGCTCGTTGGTCTTGTTGTTAGCGTATTCTGCTTCCAATGCAGAAGGTCCAGGGTTCGATTCCCGCCAAAGTCAGAAGTTTTTTAACTTTTGATTTGAACTCAAGTCCATCAGTTCTTTTTTAGGAGTTTGTAAACGGTGACTTTGAGGAGCCGTCCTAGCAACGAAGCACATAATATATTCAAAGTTGGTTCTGAATCGGGCCCCTTTTTGATCTGGCGCTCATCCGCGGGTGTTTGCACTCTCCATACTACAGATTGCTACATTTCCTATTGAAAATATTAATCTTTGGTCGGTCAACGCGCACTCGGCGATTGCGTCGGGGCCTACAGGGTTGGCTTGGTCGCTTTGGGTTTACGGGCCCCCACTGAAAATCAGTTATAAACTAATGGGTAGACTCTAAATCCAATTTTTATTTTATTTAATGGTTAAATAAATAAAGTCAAGCTGTGTTCACGTTTTGTGCAGGATTGAGAAGGAGCCGTAGAGGCCAACAACCAGAATTCGGGCCGCTGCCGCCAAGAACGAGGCGGCGCAGACAGCAGCAGCAGCAGCAGCAGCAGCAACAACAACAGCAACAACAACAACAACAACAACAACAACAACAACAACAACAACAACAACAACAACAACAACAACAACAACAACAGCAGCTAGAAGAGCTGCAGCCACCCAAGCACCCAATCAATATATACACTGCCTATTTGGCGCACACGCTGTTAAATTATTGGCGAGAAATGGTAAATAAAAAAAAATAACCACCAACAACGCATGACAACTTTTGTTATCACAATTCTTAGAATCATTGTTTAGTTAAAATTCTACCTGAGTGGGGTCAACTATTCCATTCATTGCAGTCTTGTAAAATGATTTTATATAATATGTTATAATAAAATAAAGCATTATAAAACCACTCAACTGAACTTTAACCTGGGTTACTTACTTCGAGTATGGGACATTGCTTGAGGAAGGTGACAAGAGTCTCCGAAATATCGCGAATAAAAGTAAGTAACCCAGATTAAAGATCAGATGAGTAGTTTTATAATATACGTTTCCGGGGTAATGAGTTGTGATAATTTTTAAATAAAATGATACATATAGGAATAATGATTGTGAGTAAAGATTGTCAACGTTGGTCTTTATGCCATGGCTTTGTTATTAATTTACTTATTTATGTATAATATTATTTGTTCTACCGAGGGCAGAAAGCATTTGACCGCAAAAATAGACTATATAGACTAAGGCATAGAGGACAAAACGTTCAAACAAAGCCAAGTGTTAAGGCAAGATCATCGGTATCAAATATTTAAATATCAACCATTCAGCCCACCCCAATAAAATATTATTTATTCCCTTATAATTCGATCATTGTTCAAAAAAATAAAAAAATCCCTGTAAGGGCCCAAAAGTAAATGGGTAGTTATATTGTCAAGGTCGGAAGGTCATTTATGTAAACCTTGTTTAAATCTTGTTCGGAAAAACTTTAATAATTAAGCACACGTTTTTCTTTTAGTTCTAATAATTGCAATTTTATTTAAAAATATAGATCTTAACTTTATTTCTACATTGGTTGCATTGTTGCCGAAATATTTATAATAATACAGATACAATTATTTTACAGGCTGCACAAATCGAAAGGGCGCCCAGCCGGGACCGGAGCCGCAGCCGGGACCTTCTGGGGTTTAAAAAAAGAAATTAAAAATACTTCCAACTACAATATCGTGATTCTTGTATAATCCCAAAACGCCATTGTAAATTACCTACACACTATTACATCAGGGTGTTTCGATTTAAATTAGTTCCAAATAAACATACCAAATAATATCATAGTGGCTTACTCAT